>PVKM010001049.1:70171-86314 GCA_004027735.1 Carollia perspicillata
GCGGATGTATAAGGGGACTAAATGGTAATGGGAAAAATTCTATTAAATTTTTTTAAAACAGTATGAATAAGGGTGAAAAATTATTTGCATGAGAAATGGATATGTGTGTGTTTGCACTTTAATAACATTATAGAAAACCTGAGCACACAAACATGTAGAAAATTCCATCGTACCCACAGTCCAGCTCCAGCAAGCATCAACCCAGACCGATTTGTCCCCATTATTTCCTCCACCCCACTAGGTTAGTACGGAACCAGTCCCAGATTACAGTTCATTGCATCCATCAATTATTTAACTGTATTTCCAGAACATAAGAGCTAAAACAAAAAATCATTACTACACCACTATCACTCTTAAAATAATAATTCCTAATTTCATCAGAATCAGATTTCCTCAATTACAAATAAAGTTTTAAAAGGAAAACCTTTTTTTTTTTACTGGAGTCAGGATCCATATGTGCATTAGGTTGATCTCTTGTCTCTTTTTAAAAACTTTTTTTTGAGTAGAATACGCACAGAGAATAGTGCATAAATATAAAACTTAATGAAAGTGGTCGATCCAATACATTTTCACAAAGTGAACCTGCTCATGTAACCATAAAACTCTTTTCATCTATTTTAATCTATCATTTCCCCCTCATTTCTTCTTTATCTTCAATATACAGACAGTATTATTATCTCGCCATCTTAATACTACACACAGCATGGAAATGTTTTAATGTAACACCCATGCATTATTTCTTAATTTAATTATAGGAAACAAATTCAAATTAAACCCTGAATGAATCCGTTGCAATAAAAATTCTTTAAAATTCTTTGATGACCAATCCTTTATTCTTTGAGAACATTTTCCTACAGCTCTTCTTTTCTCTGTTTAATTAAGAAATGAAGATCATGGGCGGAGTAGAGTTGATAACACACCCCCTACTTACATTTTAAAAAAAAAAGCTGCGTGAGCAATCTTTAGAAACATAATAAATCTAAACGAGCAAAGCCCTTTCAGGAAATCAAAGATGGAACAAACGGAAATTTGGTAGAGGAAGGAATCTGTATGTACGCATGTATGTAAATGTGTATTTCAGAGACTGAAAAACTGAAACAATCTCAGAAAAGTTGGAGAGCCAATGAATCGGGACTGATAAAATTTTAAAGGTCAAAAATAGGCCCTGACCGGTGTTTCACAGTTACTTGGGCGACATATGGCAAAGCAAAAGGTTGCTGGTTCAATTCCCATCAGGGCACATGCCTGGGTTGCAGGTTTGGTCCATGCTTGGGGCACATATGAGAGGCAACCGATAAATGTTTCTCTCACACATCAATGTTTCTTTCCCTCTCTTTCTTCCTCCCTTCCCCTCTCTCTAAAAATAAATAAAATATTTTTTAAAAGATGATAAATTTTGAATTCTACATCCCAGGCATTCAATCAAGCTTCAACACATTAAAACCAAATTCCATACACTTTCTACACAAACATTTTACTCTTTCAAGGAGACTGAATTTGAATTTGATACAGTGAAAATAAGTGGTTTTTTAAAAAATCTTTTGAAGGATTATTGTAGGATTTCTTAAATAAGATACCGAAGCTCAAGCATGGAGAAAAACGTTAAGTTCAACTTAATTAAATAAAAATGTTAAAACCACTAAAAAGCAAAATATAAGAGAGAGAAGAAAATGTGCAATACCTGTAAGTGAACTATAATAAATATCTAAAATATTGAAAGAACTCTCACAAATCTATGAGTGTCGATATAAGAAGCATACAAACCTACCTGTAGAGAATTTTTATGAGTTCATTTGAGCCAAACTGATGACAATTGCCAGGAAACAAAATCTCAATGAATTGAGAAAATGCTCTGGAGGATGGGAGTCTTACAGCTTATTTTATACTTTAGAATCAAAGGAGAAGACGTAAGGTGGTTACATGAAATCCATTGGTGGTAGATTAGGGAGGCGGGAGGAAGCAAAGCGGGGAAATCTCTGTGATTGGATGAAAAGCAAGATGGAGACACACATACTTCTTTCACATTGGTGGGCACAGAATCTGTAATAATTGACCTTTGCAGTACATAGAGATGGTATGCATAGACTAGATAACAATGAGAGATTTTATGGTCTTGTGCTCCAGTGTGGCTCTGGAAAAGAACATTATTCTGACATTTCAAAGGTAGGTTATCTTAGATGCGCAAAGATGTCGGTATGCCCACTTGAGGTAAAGACTGACCTTTTCCAAGGAAGCTGTGGGCCTAGGATGTGACTATTCACCATGCCTGGCTTTTAGTTAGGAGTTCTTACGCTCAGACCATCCTATGAGGTTACTTCCCGTCTCTGAGTTTGTAAGGCCAGCTAAGCAAGCATCCCCTGAGCTTCTCAGATTTAGTATATGGCCCCTATTTCACACATGAAAAAATAAGTCAAAATATTTAAAAATACGAAAATAGCATGAGTAGAAAAGTCACAGGAGAAAAAAAGCTAATGACCAGTAAGTGAATTAGGAAGCGTTCAATCTTGCTAACAATCACGGAAATGGAAAAGTTTCTCTTTCATTAGAATGGTAAAAATGAAAATTTGGTATCAAGCGTTTGAGAGGATAAGGGGAACTAGAAATCTGATATACCGTTGACAGAAGTACAAATGGAGTGTAAACACCACTGGAGAGCAATTTGGCCATATGTAATAAAGAAGATTGCAGCCTGTGACCATTCCGTTTTTGAGTACACAACCTTAAGAAATTCTTGCACATGAGAATCTCCACTAATAATTATGGCAACGCAATGTATAGCAGTGAATAACTGGAAATAATCTAAATGATTATCAATAGGGAAATAAATTATAATCCTACAAAGGAATTTTATGACAGTTAAATGATGAACTATACAGGTGTCGATGTGGATAAACTATATAACACTGAGTTGAAATGCTACAATAGGATACATTGTGATTCATACTGGAGTAGAATGTATATAATTCACCATTTGTACAAATTTTTAATTACACACTAAATATATATCTCAAATTTACACAAGTATGCACAGGAAGAACAAAGAATCTTAGTATCATAGTATCTTAGATACCCGAGGGTAAAAGAGAAATAAATGGGATTACGAAAGAGCACAAAATGAGCATCAATTAAATATGTAAAATTTTGTCTGAAAACAAAACAACCTGAATTATTACTTTAAAATGTTTAACATCTGCTAAGTCAGGGTATTGAGTATACACGGTATCAATGTAAGAAACGTCCAAACCTGTAGAGAATTTTTCAAAGACTTTATTTGAGCTAAAACTGATGGCAATTGCTGGGAAGCAAGATCTCTAATACTCCAGAAAACAACAGTTTTGCAGTTTCTTTTACACATTTGAAATGAAGAGGGGAAGTAATGAAGACTGCGTGAAGGTGGGAGAAAGCAAGGACTGGATTACAGGCTATTTTAAAAAGACTGTGTGTGTCCTTTTGAGGGTAGTTTCTGAAGGGTCTGAAAAGAGGCATTTCAAAAATGTAACCCAGAAGTACAGAAACAATGGACAAGGGCTTGTTTAAGGCAAAGATAAACCTTTTACTAAAGAAGTTATATGCTCGGGGAATGACCACCTGCCATGACCTGCCCAGTTAGGAATTTATGAGCAGGTCACCTTTACTTTCCATAGAGCCCCTTTTTGTCCACAGTGGGTATTTATCACTTTAATCTCTGTACAGTTGGAATGATTTACAACTTTTAAAAAAGGGGGAAAAATTAAGATTACTGTTATCTCTTACTACAATTTATCCTGGCAGTTTCAGAAAGAATTTCATACTTCAAATTTGCAATGATATATTATGGATGAACAAAAGTAACTGAAATTATTTCAGTGTCTATTTTATTTATTTCAGTCTTTCTACCCAAAGTTTTTACCAAAGAGAGTGGTAAAAAGTAGTTTCACTTTAACCCCTTTTGCCTTATTTACTTTCTTATTAGAGTATGAGATAAATAACAGGAAGGAAGGGAAAAAGGTTGAGAAGAAAAAGAGTGGGTGTAATCAATGGTTTATGACAATAGTATAAAATATCTTAGCATTCAAAAATAAGGAAGACAAAATGAAGTCAAAGCTAACAGCAAACCCCTGACTGGTAATAATAATTACCCACTCTTCAGCATTGTGCGAAGGGCTAAGAAGTATAAAAATATAAGGCAAGTTCTTTTGTTCTCAATAAGTTTACAAATTGGAAACAAGATTAAGTGTGAGCAGGGAAAATGCATTAAGTCAGACAATTTACTGACACACATTGTGCAGGCTACAGGCTTCAAACAACAGAGGTCGCGATGCAGTCTGAATGACTTTCCTCACATCCATGCTGCCACTATTTCTTGGTCAATGTTGTGGTTCTTATTTGAACTCCCAGCAACACACATTTTAGTTGATCTCTCCCAGCTTCTAGAAATGCTGTATTTCCTTCCCTCAGATTCTGTGACACTATACTCTTGCTAGTTCCCCTCCTATCCCCATATTCCTTCCTCCTCTGTTCAGTATCAAAATGCCCAGGCATCAGTCCTGATGTTCATTCTGCTATCAGCTGATTTTTCCTCTGGTGAATGTGTCCTCTTTCATGGCTTTGAAACCCATGTGTATGCCAATGACTCCTATATCTAAATTCTGCCTGAGTGTGTCCAGTAGGCAACACAAACTTCATGTGACCTGAACAGAATTCAGCCCGATTCTGGCTTTTCCATCTAATAAGTGCCATCACAATTCACCAAGTCCCTAGCCACTGTACTTTCTTCAGTTCACCTTTAGTTTTCTTAACGTGTGTTACACATATAATGCGAAGTTTTTAGCTGTTCTGGCTGGAGGCAGAAATGTGCCTATTTCATTTTAGTTGGAAACTAGAATTCCTCTCCCCTATGGTCTGAATGTTTGTGTCCCTCCCCCACACCCCAAATTCATGTGTTGAATTCCTAACACCCAATGTAATGGGTATTAGGAGGTTGGGCTTTTGAAAGGTGCTTAAGTTATCAAGTGGAACCTTCATAAATGGATTAGTGTTCTTATAAAAGAGCCCTACAGAGATCCTGCACCCTGTACACCATTGGAGGACATAGTTGAAGGCACCAGCCGTGACCCAGAAGAGGGCCCTCGCCTGACCACGCAGGCACCCTGATCTCAGACTTCCAGCCTCCGGAACTGTGAGAAATAACTTTCCATTTTCAAAAGCTACCCAGATTGTATTATTTTGTTATAGAAGCCCAAACAGCCTAACCAACTTTTTCTCCTTTATTTTTACATTTTCACGAAACTTATTCTTTATTGTTAAGTGTCTCCAAAGTCATTTTATCAATATATTTTTTAAACTATAAGTGTGTCTTCTATTTGTTGATTTTGGGCACTATATATTTTATATTTGAGTTCTTTGTTGAATATAGATATTGTAAATACAATGTTCAATTCTATAGGGTGCCTTCTAACTCACTCTAAACGTGTTTTCCTTTTTCACAGACAGAAAAATTTTTAACCGTTTTTTAAAAAGACAGTCAATTTTAACTTTTTTCCCTTTAGGGTACTTTGCATTCACTTATTCTTTATATGTAACTGTCCTAGGGCAAAACAACCCTTTTTCCTGCTGCCATTACACAGTAAGAATGCATATCATGCTCCAGAATCAAAATGTTCTGTATCGTAAGATAAGTCAAAAATAAAAAGGAAATTCTACTTTATCTTCAAAAAACCTTCAGTATTTCCCATAAGTTAACTTACTACCAAATGTTTTTTCCTCACTTCTATAATATTGTTGTCTAAAGATACATCACAACTTATATGTGCAGATAATAATGATATAGAAAAACTGCTATATTTTCCCCACTATTAACAGGCTACTACAACTTGATCATCTTGTAGCATTCTTCCTTTAAGATAGGTTTAATTTTTTATTCAAATAGTAGATGTTCTAAAATGTTATCCTTCCAACATCTTTCCCAAGAAACACTTTGCTTTCAATTCCTTAATTCATGTATATGAAGACCCTTTAACCTCTCTTGTAATATTGGTTTGGTGGTAATAAATTTTAGCTTTTTCTTGTCTGGGAAGCTCTTTATTTCTCCTTCAATTTTAAATGATTCCTATACTGGGTAAAGTAGTCTTAGTTGAAGGCCTTTGCTTTTCATCACTTTGAGTATTTCATGCCAATCTCTTCTGGCCTGAAATATTTCTGTTGAAAAATCAGCTGTCAATCTTATGGGAGATCCATTATAGGTAACTGTCTTTCTCTTTCTTCTTTTAAGATTCTCTGCCCGTTTTTAACCTTTGCCATTTTAATTATTTTTATTTTTATTTTTTTAAAGATTTTATCCATTTTAATTATTTTTTAAAGATTTTATTTATTTTTAGAGAGAGGAGAAGGGAGGGAGAGAGAGAGAGACACCGCAATGTGTGGTTGCCTCTCAAGTGGCCCCCTCTGGGGACCTGGCCCACAACCCAGGCATGTGCCCTGACCAGGAATTGAACCGGCTAGTGACCTTAAGAGTTTGCAGCCTGCACTCAATCCACTGAGCTACAGCAGCCAGGGCCCATTTTAATTATTAAGTCCCTTGGTGTGGGCCTCTTTGGGTTCATCTTGTTTGGGACTCTCTATGCTTCCTGACTTTTATGTCTTTTTCCTTTACCAGGTCAGGGAAGTTGTAGGCCATAATTTCTTCAAATAGGTTCTCAATCCCTTGGTCTTTCTCTTCTCCTTATGATACACCTATGATGCGGATGATGTTATGCTTCATGTTGTCCTAAAGATCCCTTAATCTATCCCCATTATTCTGTATTATTTTCTTTTTGCTACTCTAATTGGGTGGTTTTCTATCATGTCTTCCCAATCACTGATTAGATCATCTGCTTCATCCAACCACTGTTTATTCCTTCCAGTGCATTCTTCATTTCAGATACTGAATTCTTCATCTGTGACTGTTTTTTCATGGTTTTGATGTCATTTTTCATGCTGTTGTAGTTCTAATTCCTTGAGCATCCTTATAACCATTTTTCTGAATTCTATATCTGGTAAGTTGCTTGCCTTCATTTCATTTAGCTCTTTTTCTACAAATTTCTCCTGTTCTTTTATTTGGGGTATGTCTCTTTGTCTCCCCATCTTTGCTGCTTCTTTGTGTTCTTTCTTTGTATTAAGTAGATCTGCTATAGCTGTCCGGGTGAGGCCAGCAGAGTGTATTAGGCCCAAATAGATCAAGATTTGTTTATGCGAAGAGAGTGTTCTGCACTGGTGTGTTGTGGTTGGGGGGGGAAATGACCCAGTCCTAGAGCCACACAACCCACTATGTCCCAGGTTCTACCCAGAGCCCAGTCTCAGCAGGGCAACACTGCCAGAAGTCGAGCAGGTGGGGATAGCAGATCTCGCATAGGGGGAAGATTGGGGGAGTGGCACCTGCACCAGAACCACACAGCTGCCTCAGATTCTGCCCAGCCCTAAGCTACCAGGAATCAGGAGGGTGGGGCCACTGGGAACATGGAGAGTGGGGCTAGCAGATTTCCTGTGTCAGGGAGCAACCAGTCAGGTTCCCGCATAGGTGGGGAAAATGGCCCCCACCACAAAGCCATACAACTCAGTCACTGACATACCCTATACCTTTATACCTCAGCCCAAACAGCTGACTGACTCATCAGCATGGTACAAGCTCAGCAGGATTGGGCGGCTGACAGTCCAGAGGGTGGGGTTATTGCCTTTCCCCAGGTTGATGACCCATGGAAGGGAATGCTTCACTCAAGAAAGATGGTTTTCTGATTTAGGAGCAGACCCCTGCTCAGGGAACCTGGAGACGATCCCTTCAGCTCTTACCCTAGAATGACAAATGCCAGGCCCTCCTCATGTGACTCTAGTCTGCTCTGTGTATCCTCCATTGGAGCCCAGGGTGAATGGCTACAAATGAGATTTTGTGTATTGGCCCTTTAAGAAGGTGCCTTCGTCTCCAGCAGATTTCCACCTCTCCCTATGGGATAGAATCCCCATCAATTCTCACAGCCAGATGTTATGTTGCACCTCTTTTTGGCCTTGGTGCTCTGGGCTGAGGAGCCTGGCTTGGACTTTACCCCACTGTTCTCAGGGCTCTGCAGCTGAGATATCCTCCCAGAATCTAAGCCACTACCCAAGGAGGCCAGGCCAACCCTTTTTACTTCTCTGCCCTTCGTGCTAGTCTGGATGTGGTTTCTTCTGTAAATCCTTGGTTATAAGACTTATCTTCACGTAGTCTTCCTTTGATTACTCAGGTTGATTTTTTTCATAATTTAGTTGTGACTTCAGTTTGATCCTTGGGAGGACATGAGTGTTCCTTCTACCTGCTCCACCACCATCTTGGATCCTTGAATTGCATTCATTTTTTATAAACTGAAAATCAGTCAAAAATTAAAATTTCTGAATGCTACAAAAAGGGAAATTCAACCCACACAAGCTTAAGACAAAAAAAAAAGCAAAGGAAAATATTAAAATCAAGATCATTCATGCAATTTTTCTTTAACTGATGCTTCTGAGTCTACATGTCATGAAATGTAACAATAACCATAAAGTATTTGGTATGCTGCACTTAACAACTGGTAGCATATTAATAGACCCATAAAAACGTCTAGAAAAACATATAATCTATCAGTAGACATTGCAAGCCTAAAGATGTTTTGATTAGAAAATGCAAAAAGGGCCATAGGTGGTTTCTCTTACACTTCTTATTGCAGTTATTATTGTTAATCATTTACTAGTAATTATCAGAAAATAAGTTGGGGTAAGATATTTTATAGAATTGAAAAATATAGCACTTGGTAAAAACAACAAAGAAGTAAAATAAAAGTTCGGTAAGTAAACAAAAAGTAAACTGAGAAAAATAAGGGAGTCAGAAATGTTAATACAGATGTACAACAATGTAAAACACAGGGTAAGACTAAACAAGGTCGTATTCAACTGGGTTAAATTTTCAACCAAAAAGAGACTTAAATTCCTGCAAATCAATCCCTGCATACACATTAACCAACAACAAAATTAAAGATATTTTGTACGAGGCTAAAATAAATTTTTGTTTTAGGTTAGGCTAACATCATCGTCTGGTGTGGGGAAGCTAGAATGTGGTATCACTTTCAGATATTTTGTATCATCCTACTTAAGAGCTGGTAAAATAAAAAAATCTAAGTCTTAATAGATTTCAGTGATTTCTTTAAATCTGTGAAAAGTGATAATACATATAGAACCTCAGAACTTAAAACATTTTCTCCAACATACTCAAAACCACAAAAAAGCTTCAAGGACTGTAAGTCTAGATGGAAGACAAATCAAGACTAATTTGACTATAATTTACTTTGTTTATGAATGAGCTCAGAAGTGAGCAAATGAAATGACAACAAACTCACAACTATCAACTACTGAACCTAAAAAAACCAAAACAAAAATAAACTAAGCAAACAACTAGAACAGGAACAGATTCACAGAAATAGAGATCACATGGAGGGTTTTCTGCAGCGGCAGGGGGTGGGGGTGGCAGAGAATGGGGGGAAAGGTACAGGGAATTAGAAGCATAAATGGTAGGTACAAAATAGACAGGGGGAGGTTAAGAATAGTACAGGAAATGGAGAACCCAAAGAACTTACAAGTACGACCATGGACATGAACTAAGGTGGGGGAATGATGGTGGGAAGGGGGTACAGGGGAGAGGGGAATAAAGGGAGAAAAAATGGGACAACTGTAATAGCACAATCAATAAAACATATTAAAATTAAAAACAAAGAAGTGGGCAAATAATCTTGCTATCTAAGAAGCCCAGGCCAATGAAAAAATAGGATGACATCATAGTTTTCTGTAGTGCCTTATACAAGATCCTGTAGTAAAATGATCCTAATCAGGAGATTTATCAGGAAAATGTGAAATGAAGACTTGCCAAATAGATCATCAAGTTTTTATTGCCTTTATTTCCTTCTGCAATTTGCAACACAGACAAGTCTACAGCCGACAGCACTACCTGCTCTGTAGAATTACTGTCAGGCTTACACTGCCAGAACCATCCCTTCTTTCTGCAGTAACTTCATAAACAGTTTCTCATTCCTCCAACTCCCAACTGGAGTATTTTAGGAAGGTATGTTTTCTTACTGCAAAAGAACTTGCATTCATTAAATAGAGCCGTATTTGTATCTTCTACAGACGAGACATGGAGTACTTTGGATATTGCTTGCTTACTCTTAAAAAGATGAAGCATTTAAGGTAATCAAGAAAACTGAATTATAAATAGTAGAAAGTAGTTTTGAAGATTTTATTTATTTATTTTAAGAAATAGGGGATGGTGCAGACAACTGTAATTGAACGGAAATAAAATAATTAAAAAATAAAAATAGCCCTGGCTGGTGTAGCTCAGTGGATTGAGTGCCAGCCTGAGAACAACAGGGTTGCTGGTTTGAGTCCCGATCAGGTCACATGCCTAAGTTGTGGGCCGGGTCCCCAGTGGGGGGTGTGCGAGAGGCAACTACACACTGATGTTTCTCCCTCTTCCTCTCTCCCTTCCCCTCTATCTAAAAATAAATAAATAAAATATTTTAAAAATAAATAAATTAATTAATTAAAATTAAAAAATAAAATAAAATAAAGAGGGGAAGGGAAGGAGAAAGATTGGGAGAGAAACATCAATGTGTGAGAGAAGCATTGGTTAGTTGCCTCTCTCACACGCCCTTACCGGGGACTGGCCCACAACCTAGGCATGTGCCCACACTGGGAATCGAACCGGTGACCTTTTGCCTTCTGGGCAACTGAGCTACACCAACCACGGCAAAAGCATTTTGAAATGTAAAAGGTTATACTAAGTCCTCCTAGAAAACTAATGATACTGTAATCATGTAAAAACTTTGTTTTTTAATGTGACATTTCCTGCTTTCTTTCCTTTTTGATTCAAATTGGTCCCATCAAGCACTCTGACACACCTGCCTCCTTCTCCCTTGCATATTCCCTTCCTTAATCATGAGCACTAAGGACAATGAGGTTCTGATAAATATCAAATAATCTTAGCAACAAAGGCAGGTCTGTCGACCACAGAGACAGCTGCAAACTAGAGAGAATATCTAGGCCTCAGCTGTGTTTTAGCGCCAGACCTAGAAGCGGCAAAAGCAGATGAAGTGATGCCGCGGCTGACATCAGGACCAGATGCACTGATCAATGGCACCATACCCTAGCACCAACCAATCAGAGCTCATGACTCTGAGTATGACCTTTCATCGTCATGATTAATGATTTTTCCCCTATGCAATGCATCCTGTGGAAGCCATTGATTACCTGGGTCTTTGAGAATTAGCTCACCTGTGACTCCAGGCATGGGCCACTTCCTGAACTAATAAACCTTAATTTCTTAGCTGCAAGCTTCTGCTCATGTCTTTTTTTTTTTTTAAGATTTTATTTATTTATTTTTAGAGGGGAAGGGAAGGAGAGAGAAAGAGAAATATCAATGTATGGTTGCCTCTCGTGCGTCCCCTGCTGGGAACTGGCCTGCAACCCAGGCATGCGCCCTGACTGGGAATCGAACCGCGATCGTTTGGCTCGCAGGCCCGCGCTCAATCCACTGAGCTACGCCAGCCAGGGCTGCTCATGTCTTATTAGGCTTTGATGTGCACAAGCAAATGGATGTCTTTAGTCAAGTAACAATTTTGGTGCCCAATTTGGGATTCCCTTTTGCCTGTGGATCTGTGGATTCAGGGCTTACCACCAGGCCCAGTATCTGGGAGCTGCCTAGACCTGCTGTCTTGGGGGCAGAGGCTGGACGGCACTCCACGGCTGGAGTACCCAACCTACTCTTCTTTTGTTTGGAGCATGAGAAACAAGGGATCAAAAAGGCCTAGTTTTGGAATTTGCTCTGGTTTGGAAATTGAAGACATCTTACAGCAAGCTACAGCAGGTGACCACCTCAGGAAAGCCACCAGTTTCCAGGCTCAGGGAAACCCAAATGGGAACAGGGAGAAGAGTGGTTCTTGAGAAACCTTCGTTGGTTTGTGTGATCTGGTCTCCTATGGACTCAGGGAAACTCAAGGGAACCGAGAGGGGGAAATCTGGCCTGTGAGTCTGCCTGAGGCTGTATTCCGTACCCGTTGAGTCTGTGTCTTATCTTGTGGAAGGAGGCCAACTCTGACCAAGTTTCAGCAAACCTCAGAGTGGGCAGCGGAAGCTCATCCCGGCCTAACTTGAGGCAGCTGTTTATCTCATATTGACTAATCTGAGTGGACCTCATGTTCATCCTCTCCGAGGGAGTAATACTCAGTGTTTGAGACACAGTGGGAAGTTTGGCAGCTCAACCCCTCCCACTGGCTTGTCTGTTGTGTCTGACTTGTTGTCTACCAGACTTTAGAAGGATATAAGGGTTGATGAATTGTTAGATCTTGTTATTTTTTTCAAAGATTTTACTTATTTATTTTTAGAGCAAGGGAGAGAAACCTTAATATGTGAGAGAAACAATGATGAGTTGCCTCTCACATGCCCCAACTGGGGACCTGGTCCCCAACCCAGGCCTGTGCCCTGACCAGACACTGAATCGGCAACCTTCTGGTTTGCAGGATAATGTCCAGCCAGGGCTGAATCGTTAGATCTTGTAACTGCTTGTTTACTGTGTGTTCGGTTGTGAGCTGTCTCATGCTAGGACCGACTGAAGATTGCTTGAGCTGAAAATGAGTAATTACTTTGATAAAGACCTTAGTAACATGAGTAATTCTGTCTCTGTATCCCATGTTAGTTCTCTGGGCAGCTCTCTATCTCTGACAGAACGGAAGCACATTTACCTAGAAACTGTAAAAGAAAAAATTGGGCTAAATGAAACAGACATTAACAGGGTTAAGACGAAGGTTTGGGCACAGCACTACAAAAGGCTGAATGGGGCAAAGCTGACCCCCTGTTGGCTTTCAAAGATGGAGGGCTCCCAAACAAGTCCACTGTATTTACCCCCGTGTGGAGAGATTTAAAAGACTAGAAGGAAGAGATCACAGTGAGGAACCTGACGGGCAATCACTTGGATCAGTAGTCAGGCTGGCTAAATCAACTTCAAGATCGCTACAAGGGCCAAGATCCTTTGGCCTGATGCTCTGCTGGGGGCCCAAAGCCTCTTTACTCAAAAGTGGGTAAATGGTCAGGGATTAAAAAAGAAATTTCCAGGACTCCTCGAAATGAGAACTCCTGAACTGTGGTACAAAAACCCAACGGTGAAGCCCTGACTCAGAATACAAGATTAAAATATATGAAAATGGAAGGATTGATATGATTGGGAAAATTGGTGTATTTAAACAGGCTTTATGTTCAAGTTGTGGCAACTTAAAGATATTTTATCTCTTTACCTGATTGTGCTGTCTCATTGAGAATTGGGATGTGAAGACCGTCAGTTCTTTTTTTCGGGCTATCAAAGAAAACAGCTCTAGAAGGCTTTTGCTGTCTCTCAGGTACGTGGCATTGTATCATAATGCCAGAAATGTTTATCGTCTGTTCCAGGTGAAACCTGACAAGATATTTGAAAGATTTAATAATGTCTTTGATCAGAAACTTGGCCATTTTCAAAACTAATGACAGACCCTGACAGGAAATTTTTTAGTCCCCTTCCTAAGATAAAATAAAACTATGTGCTCAGAGGGAAAGACGTAAATAAGAGATTGTGTAAACAGGTAGGTCACCTATGATATCACTTGTTTCAACACCACTTTGAGAGCAGCTGTCCATATCTTACCAGCCTTTGTGAAATCAGAAATACAGGTCTAGATGTTCAAGCCCACTTATCTATCATCTCAATTCCTAAGACCAAAAAAAAAGAAGAAGAAGAAGAAGAAAAGAAGGCTAAGATGTTTTTGAAAGCACAAAGTGCTTGTACGGCTCTAAGCCTCCCTTACCAAGCAAGGACAAACACAGACTTAAGTGGTTTTTCCACAAATATTAAAAGGAAAAAAAACCCTAGTCATCTGAGCAAATCAATTTAACTTATTCCAGCTGTTCCTTCTAAAATTAGTGATTGTTGTTTAATGGTGCCTGTCTCATGGCTGAAAGATCTGTGTGTCTGTCCATGTGCATTGTGGTATTTTATATATCTGAATGGTGTTCTCAATTTTTTTAAAAAAAGGAAGTCTATTAAATTGATTTAAACAAACAAGCACTTACATGAGAATTCTCAAAAATATAACAGAAACTAGCTAAAATGCTTTACAGAATCACATGAACTGAAAAATATTTTATATTAAGGCTGGTTTGAGTTTGATCTGGTTAAGCATGTATAGCTTTAACCCTGGCTGGTGTGGCTCAGTGGATTGAATGCAGGCCTATGAACCTCCCTTTCCCTCTCTCTAAAAATAAATAAAATCTTAGAAAAGTATGGATAGCTTTAAAATCATCAGGATTGAATAACAGTTTATTGTACCTGGGATTATTAATGAAATACATCCATGTTATCTCTGTTGTAAAATTTGTCAGAAAGGAACTTGGTATGATGAAATTTTCATCAGTAGTCTAAATTTAACTGCTACAAGCAAGTAAATTAAATAAGTGTAAATAAGATAAAAGTTTCTTTTAAGTTAACTCTTTAGCAACAATTGTAGTGTACTTAAATAGTTTTATAAATCTGTGGTAACTGGAAACTGAATTTAAAGTTTTTTTTTTTTAATTTATTTATTTATTTTTAGAGAGAGGAAAAAGGGAGGGAACGGAGGGAGAAGAGGGGAGGAAACATCAATGTGTGGTTGCCTCTTGCATGCTCCCTACTGGGCGACCTGGCCCACAACCCAGGCATGTGTCGACTGGGAATCGAACCAGCGACTCTTTGTTCCCAGGCTGGTGCTCAATTCACTGAGCCACACCAGCCAGGGCTGAATTTAAAGTTTTGCTAGCTATATTAAATAAGGGATAGTCTAGACCATTTCCAAATAAGATAAAATAATGAGACATTAATTACTGAACATAAATTTATCTTTCTGCTTATTATAAAGAAAATAAAGATATTTGGGTCCATTAGTAAACATGTCTTATGCCACATTAAAAACTGTGCTATGAGAAAATATATTTTTAGAAATTATTAAATGTGTTCATAAATATATCAATCTAAAGAATACTAATTGCTTACTTTTCAGTTACCACTGGAAATTGAGGTTCCAAAGTTAAGATTTCTGACTTCTGGCCAAGATGGAAGCATAGGTGGAAACACTGTACCTCCTCTCACAACCAAGATTAAGGACAACACATATTTATAAACAATAACACAACCAGAACACAGAAAACTGAACTACGGAAGTCCGACAACCATTCAACCAGACCAGTAAGAGGGGCAGAGTTGGCAGCCGGCAGAGAGAGAAAGCGGCAGGAAAACGTAGTGGCTGCCAGGCTCGGGAGCGCCAGGCGGCGTAGGTGGCGTGGAGCTTGCAGACCCCAGACGCAGGGAGGACACGGGAGGAGACGAGCAGAGCACGCAGGGTACACAGGGCAGTTGGCCAACTGCGGACACATATTCACCTGCACATAAACTAGGCAAGACTGGGCAGTGAGACGGACCGCACGGCCCAGGGCCCCAGCGACAGGAAATAAGGCCTAAAAACACTGATCGAAAAGGTGCCGGGAGAGACTCCCAGCCTCACAAGAGAGGTCGCTGGGGAGACCCGCAAGGTCCCGGAGTGTGCATAGGCCCTCTCACCTGGGAACCAGCACCAGGGGGGCCCCATTTGCTTGTGGGAGGCAGCAGGGGGAGGCAAACTTGAGAGAGCGCGAACGGCCAAACTCCAGAGAGCGCGAACGGGCGCCATTGTTCCCTCTCTGACCCCGCCCCCACAGACAGCATCACAACTTGGTGACTAGGCTGCCCTGCCCTGGTGACCACCTACGGCTCCGCCCCTCATACACAACAGGCGCCACCTGACCAAAAATGACTCAAACAGAAGATAAGCTCAGAGCCCCAGAGCCAATACTTTTAAGCAAGCAAGAGATAGCCAACCTATCAGATGCACAGTTCAAAGCACTGCTAATCAGGATGCTCACAGAATTGGTTGATTTTGGTCGCAAATTAGATGAACAATTGAAGGCGTTCATAAGTGAAATGATGGAAAATGCACAGGGAACCAGTAGTGATGGGAAGAAAACTGGGACTCAAATCAATGGAGTGGACCAGAAGGAAGAAACAAACAACCAAGCAGAAAAGAAGGAAGAAACAAGAAT
>PVKM010001050.1:0-16228 GCA_004027735.1 Carollia perspicillata
CACTAATGCATAAGCCATGGTAGATGCACCATTTTAAAGTTAGTTCAAAACTTTGAGGTAGAAATAGCTCAGAAAAAAATGATAAAATAACAAAGTATGTGCCTTTTCCAAGGTAGGTAGCTGCATCAGTGGACGCTTATTTTGACAGATCATGAAGTCACAGAACAGAACAAATCTTTAAGGCTCACCTGGTCCCAATCCCCTCTTTTTATTTTGGGTAAATGACTCACTGAACTAACCTGGAAGGGACCCACTTGAGTCATTTTTTCATCTTCATTCCATGAGCATCTTTGGATGATGCAGGTAATGAGGACATCAAGGCAAGATGGTTCCTGTACCTCAGGGGCACCTAGTCAGCCGGTCAGTCCATAGCCCTATTCTGTGCTGGGTCCCATAGCTTGGTACCCAAGTGGCAGAAGAGAGTAGAAAGGAGAGAAGTGGGAGCTCAAGGAACTTATTCTAGTTGGGACATCAGACAGCTATAGGAAAACATAATGAATGGACTGGCAGGAAATGATGGGCACTTGGGAGCTCAGAGAACATCATTTCTGGGGTGATCAGAGGCTTCAAGGAAGAGGAGAAATCTCAGCAGTCTCAAATTTCAGTAGCTCAGTGGGGCAGGGAGCATCTTTGTGGTGAGGGGAACTGTGAAGAAAGATAGGAAGGGAAGTGTCCACATGTCAGCACCACACACATACGATGGCTAAGATGTGTCTAGGGGAAACGAGCAGTCATGCGGAGGAACATGATGAAGGGCAAGTGTTGAATGCCTGGCTATGAACTGTGGAGTCTTTTAAACATCTCTGGGCAAGGAAGGAGCACAAGGAAAGTGGTCAGTGTGGTTCAACTATCAAACCAAATGTAAATCTAAGGGCTCATGGCATAGGTACTGAAATGTAGACTTGTTTAAAAAGCACAGTGTGAGGAGAAACCCAGAGCAACAAGACTCTTTCTTTCAGAGCCCTAACCAAGGAAGGCAAACATTCTTTCACCTGACAAGCATTTTCTGACATGAATGAACGCCACATCGTGTGTCTGTGGTCATAGCTAGCTCAACACCAGCCGCAGGTTGCCTGGATGGAATTCCCCTGCAGCCTCCTGACTCTGAAAGAGCTAGTTCTGAAGTCAAGGGAGTGGGTCCTGCCAGTCATTCCCCCGAGCCTCCTCAGGGCCAACACATTTCCTTTGGGTACAGTTCACACATCTCAACCCTGGTCCATTTAACTGAGCTGGGCCTATTGCAGACCCTCAGATATTTAATTTGTAAACACTTAATAAAGCACTGTCAGTAGGTCGGCTTGTCTTCTCTGTCGGTCACATCAAAATCAATACATCCCTTGGGTGTTCTGCCATGATTGTCTGGGCTGGAAAATCTAATAGGATTAAGTGTTTGGGGTCCTACCTGATGCCACCGTCTGCAGTCCTAGTTAGGCGAGGTTAAAGACTGGCTTGCCATTGTGAAGGCACGATTGCTTAGGGGTCTGAAAAATCATTAAAGCTTGTCCTCTTAAACGTTGATTGTTCCCTGGTGATTTATTGACAAAACACAAAAAAAGTGCTCTATACTGCACTCTAATTATATGTATGAGGCCATAAGATCTCATGGGAAATTAAATAAAATTTACAGCTTGATGGTTTTATGCTCCTGGGAGACATACCTTCTTAATAAGGTCTTATAGCGGGGAATATTTATGAGGTTAAAGTCCGTAGGCTTGAGCAAAGACCTAACCTTTTCATGGCAGGGGGTTGGGGGTGCATTTTGATTTCTTTGAAGATAAATGATTGTAATGAAATTTCAGGGGTTTAGGAGGAAATGTTCAGTGAGACACATCCTATGTTCCTCCCCAAGAACTCTGGAGGACAAAGCTGTAAGGACGCAGGCACTTACTGTGACCATCTATCTCTCATAAGGCTCCAGGTCATCCTACCCGCCACCTCTGGGGCATTCAGTGCTCCTTAAACTCACTGTGGCTTCCTCACTGACTAGCCCCCACCACAACCTGAACTGGAGGGGCAGTTACTGAGAGGTCAAGGAAGGGAAGAGGATTTGAGGCAGGGAAAGGGAAGCGGCGGAGAGAATAGAAAACGATAATGATAGTGATGTACTTGAACTCATAAAAAGCAGTGTCCTTGCTCAAACGGCCCCGAAGGAGTAGCTCTACATTTTGGACATTTGCCATTTTACCAGATTACTTTCTGTTTGTGTCAAAGGGTGGCCGGGGCCCGGGCCTGGATCCCACAAGGATGGCAATGTGCTCTTCCGGACAAAGGATCAGAACATTGGCGGGGTGATGATGGGAATTTCTGGTCTCTGAGGAGTGAGTGTATGGAGGTGCACGTGGTGCACTGTCCTGGTAATTTTTGGTGCTCTCACCCCACGGACCACATGGATCCTCAGTGAAGTTTTATTCTTGAAAATAGGCTGTTTCATCAAGAGTGAGTAGCATTCTTTATGCCCCCCCATTCCTGATTTCCCCCCAATAGGTCTGAGATGGCAGGAGGGAGGGAGAAAGAACAGCAGAGAGAGGGACAGGTGGGTAGGTTAGAGATAGATAGATAGATAGATAGATAGATAGATAGATAGATAGATGCCTCTCATTCTGCAGTATAGAATTATACTTTTATATATTCAGGGAGGATGTTTGTGTGGAACTCACAGTTAGGGGCATGCCATATGTAATCTCTTTTTCTGCCTTTATTTGAATGAGTCTTTTTAATATGAGCTTCTGCATGGCCCCTTCTTGGTGTGTGTGTGTCAGGGGACATTGACAGAGGGGCTGGGGATCGAGCCCTAAAGGGACTTAGAACAGAAGGCACGTCATCCCTCTGGGCTCTCTGACACAGAGAACTTTGCAGGTGGGCTTTTCCCTCTAGGGTAGCCTTTTGACCGTGTTTTTTTCCCTGTGTGCTCTAATTTATCCAGAAGAGGCAAAGCACCCCACCTTTAGAGCCCCCTGCCTAGTCTCATGGGAAAAGCAAAGGACTGTTTAATTAGGATGAACTTACACAGCATTTACCTGCGAGGGCGATGCACCTGAATTGAGAAGTTTCATTACTCTTGTTATTGCCAGTTAGTCATGCTCTTCCACTTCCCTCTACCAGAATAAGCCAAAATGAAACAAAAAGGAAAGAACATGGACTCTGAATGCCCATGGCTTAGATGTGCTAGCGTCCAGCTTCCATTTCCCCCACTTGGTGTTGATTTCGAGAGCAAGGAGGCGTGCATGACGTAGTGGAGTGAGGGTGAGTCCCTGGGACCTGAGTCTGGCCTGTTTTCTCTAGTGGGTCTCTGTGGCCCCTCTCCCTGGACCCCAGGTTCCTCATCCGTGGAAGGAAAAACTAAGGTTAGGTGATTTTAAGGTCACTTTCAGCTATAAAATGCTATTTTATGGTTCTAGAATTTATGTGGGAGAGCGGCATTTCACTCTATCCCTTGCTTTAGCCTTTCAAATGAAAGTGAGATGTCTCATCAGCTCAGACAGAGCCGGCTGGAGCCCCAGGTCTCAGATAAAAGGAGAAGGAAAAAAAAACTTATTAAAGATAGCTAAGTTCCCCTGATAAGCAGCAAGTGAGAAATCCCTGATTTAATTTAAATATGATATTTCTGTCTTCATTAATTTAAAGCATGTATATGATAATGTATCCTTTTTTATTTAGTGATCTGTCCTAGAGGAAAAGAAAGGCTTGATTGTGAAGCACAGGGGCAAAGGTTTGGGTATTTTTTAATAAAGTTGAATATCCCTAAAAATGCTTGAATTATATGGAAGTAAGATTTGCTGCAAGTTACAAATCAAAGCCTGAAATGTCACTTACCTCCTAATGATACTTCTGCACAGATTATTAATTTCATTTGAGAAGCCCAATGAATGTTCTATTTTATGACATTGATTAAACATCTTGCTGCCATCTATCCATCCATCCTTTTCATTTCAAAAATCCATATCAGAATTTAACGAAAACAGCTCATAAATTTGTATTTTACAGCCTAGCCAAGTTGACTGGTTCTCCACTCTGCTTATACGAGGACCCATCCTGAACTCTCGGCTCAGGCCATCTCCACTCCTAGAAGGCAGGCTTTTCTGAACTGACCCCATGTCCTGTGACCAGAAGAGGACCCGGGGATTTAGTTGGGACAGTGTCTGTGGCTTCTGGAGCTGCAGAGCCCCAAGGAGGCTGTGGGGTGGCCTGGTTAGCCCCTGACTGGGAATCAGGGGCTCAGCTTTCATTCTCGCTCTTAGACAAGCCAGTTGCCTCCCTCTTCTGTGTCCTGGGGATAATTACAGACTCCCCTAGTTGGCTCACAGTCTCATTGTGGGGATGAATGAGATAATAGATATGAAAGCCCTTCCAAGCCTTCAGAGGGAAGCCATGTGGTAGTGGATTTAAGAGCCAATAAAGAACAGAATGGGATGATAGGTTTTGGATCCTCTTCAGGCATTTTAGGAAAGTTTTAGGATGACTCCTTTGAAGGGAGAAAAGGCTTTTGAAAACAGGTCACTGTGTTATTATTTATTGTACTTTCACAATAGAAGTATCTCTGGCTCCTCCCGACTCACATCTGCGTCCTCAATACCACTGTGGGCTCATTCTGGGCCTGGCTTGGCTCCAGTTAGAAACCCCGTTTGTTCTTGTACCGTTTTCCTTACAGTAGTGTGTATAGCTGCTGTCATTTCTGTCCAGAGAGGGAGCTGGCCCCTAGATCTCCGTGTCAGAGTATATCTCAGAGACATATTTTGAGGGATCGGAACCAACTCTGCATGAAGCATTACGTGCCAGCCCCCAAAAGATGCCACATCTTAAAAAAGTAACTTGTTGAGACTGTGGGCACTTGGTGGGAGGGGGTGCTTAAGGATAAACTGTTTTGCAAGAATTCATAACTTCAGGGAAAAAAAGCCTCTTAAAAGCCAGCATCTGTCTGGAGAACCTTACCACAAATGCCCAAGAGGCCTAGGTGGGGATGTGGGGGGCAGTGAGGTTAGTGCCCCTGGGCCCTAGAGAGGGGTCTGCAGTAGAAGGAACAGGGACTGCCAGTCCACCCAAGGGGGCCCATCGTGGCCCAGAGAGCAAAGTTTAAGAGCGTGGGCTCGAGAGTAACACTCCTGGGGGTCACATCCCTGCCCTCCCTGTGAGCCCTGTTCTGCAGGGAAGGTTGAATGAACTAATAGCAGTGTATGTGACGTGCTTAGCACAGAGCCGGGCCAGAGTTAAATGCTGCCTCCTGTCAAGTGTTTGGATAGTCGTATCGGAATCAGAGATCGGTGGTGGTGGATGTTTTCGGTTTTATGTTTATTTGTTTTGGAGAGGGGTTTCTTTTTGTATTTTCCCTTTAAAAATTATAGGGTGGCATCATTTAAAAATCTGCCACTGACAATGCCTGGTGTGGGCACTGCAGGTCCTTTCATTGTGGGCATGGTAACAAACTGGCCTTAAGCGGGCCTGGCTGCTGCCGCTGGCCCCTCCCTCTTTGAGGGATGGGGGAGGGGCACGAATGTTACTGAGGAGGGTGATAGCTGCTTAGTGAAGTCTCCTCCGGCGTGCTGTGAAATGTTCTCCAGTGACATATTTTGCCCCCTTTTCTGAGTCATTTCTCTCCAGTCCCTCTCCTTTCCTCCTCCTCCTTTCCTTCCAAACCCTCCCCGCAGCCCGCCATGGTATGTTCCAGCACTGGGGATGTTGCATAAAGGGAAAATATGGCATGTTTACAGAGAGAATTTTCAAGAAGTGTTAATTTAATATGCTAAAGTGTTCCCTTCAGCATTTTACCTTTCTTGTTGTTTTCACAAAACAGCCAAGACTAAATAATGAGCCCAGGGCTGTGCCCTTTGGTAGCGTGATAGCTCATTACCCACTAGCGGCCTCCATCTGCCCTCACGGCTGCATAGGGAGCCATTACGATTATGATGGAAATCTCAGAAGCCATTACCAGGATGCAACAGAGGGCCTACTGCAGACAGCCTAATGGACTAATTTGTAATTGGGAGAGGGAAATGAGTTAGCGAGCTGGGGCCGGTTTTGATGAGAGTGGAAGTGCGCATGCTAAATGTGATAAATGAATAGGAATGTGTGTTTGCGCAGTGGGCTCTACAAGGCTTTCCATCTCTCCCGGGGATTGGAGGCGTGCTGACAAGCCGTGAGGAGCGAGGAGGAAAAGGCTCAGGGGAGGCAAGCAAGATTCAAGGAGAGTAGCTAAGGATAAATCGGTGAGGAAAACTAATGGCAGTAAAATCCAAGGAAATGACTGCATCTGCCATGAAAGTAGTAATTAGGAAGCATTTGGTGTGCATGTCTTTAGCCGTTAAAATAGGGATGAGGAGGAGCGCTGGTGCTTGTTGTGGGAAACGGAAGGCTGGGGCGGTGATGTTCCTAGAGGGAAGCCCCTCCTGGAAGGCTCTGAGGGGTAGCCTCCTTAGACCTGACAGGCCGCACAAATCTGCTCTCTGGCAACAGCTCATTCTGAAACACCAGCAGAGCCCTCCCTTGGGGGCTGTTGGGGGGTCGGGCTGTGGGAAGGACCTGCAGTCCCAGAGGCCCTGTGGTGTGAGGGACGGAGCCCCGGTGACAGGCGCCAGACCTCCAGTGCATCCAGGCCAGCAGGCTTCTTATCCTGGAGGGCAGGGAAGTCACTCCACGGGCCCCATGCCTGGCATTCTAAGCTGAGGAGGGCTGGGTGCAAGTTAATTCATAGATGCATATGGGTCTGATTTCTGAAAACTGGCATTTCCTTCTGTTTGCCAGTTGGTTTCCAACTTTTCAGCAGCCCAGCCAAGAATACTCCAGGTGTTCCTGAGGGAGGTCTGGGCCTTTGTATCCTCTCACACTGATGTGGCCTGTTGATAGATAATCCCCATAGTCATTCTGAGACCATGTCCTACTTGGAACCGTCCTGGTTTCTGTTGCTTGCTTTGTCATATTGCTCCTCAGTTCTGTTCCCCTAACCTCCAGCCACTGGTGTCCTTTCCCTAGGCCAGACCTTCACATCCCTAAAGCTGCAGCCCTAGGCATTAGTGTGAGCCATTCTCCCAGCAACCTGCTGTTTTCAGCTCTTTTGCTGGGTCTCACTTCCCCGCTGGGCCAGCAGCTTGATGTAAGCCCTAGCTCTCAGGATTCTTCCTGCTACCAAACATTCTCATCCGCTTGCCTAGGAAGACATTTTAGCCTTTGTAAACAGCCCGAGGAAAGACTTGGAGTCCTTCAGGGAAGAAGGAAGCACTGGAACCAATTAACTGGGCCTCAGCCCGGAGCTCTCAGAGCGTCTTCCCAAGGTGAGAGGCCACACGGGCTGGCTCCTGCCCTCAGTCCCACCTCCATCCCCATAGCTCCCTCTTCCCACAACATCCTCAGGTACATAGGAAAAGTTCCCATTTCCTTTACCAACCATCGAAAGGTAAGAATTCTAATTAACTCCCTGATGGGATGATGACAGTCTTGTTCAGCAGCATTTTATTATTGGCAATCTATGTGATCGATCACATGATTGATTGATCTCACCTACTTTGAAAATGCACTTGAGAAGACCAACAAAAAACAGATACACTGAGACCCAAAACAGCTCAATCTAAGAGAAAGAAGTCAGTCAATAAAAGAGGCTGAAGAAATGCTATCAAATATTAAACATTAAAGAAAGTCACTGAAAAAACACATGTAGTTCTGTTCTCCCTAGATGTCTCAGAAAAGGGGCAGGTGGATGAATGCCTTTGATTATTAGTAGAAGCCTATTATTTCATCAGGAGAAACTGACGTTTTCCCACCCAGTGTCTGCTGTTAAGTAACCATTGATTATGCTGTCGATGTCCCTTAAACCAAGAGCCCCATCAGACATTCTCATCAATGCTGGAAAAAAGACCGAGATTTTTCTATATAGAGCTATTGCTTAGATGTCCTGTAGTAACCCCCTCCCTTTGTGTCAGTGCTGAACTAAGCCCTGGAGAGTCTAGAAAATTCAGGTGCCTGCTGTGCTCATGCTCCCATTCTAGTGAGGCTGACCTGTACTTGGATAACTAGTTCAATTACATAGATAGTAACAAAGGGTTTAGAAAATAACCAAGAAGACATCGACTCATCTGACAAACACTTGCTGAGTACAGGATGTGGGGCAGGCACTGAACTAATCGCTGGAGACACAGCATTGAAGAAGTGGGCCTGACCTCTGTCCTCATGAAGCTTATGGTCTAATTCTGACCCAAGGGGAAGGGAGGATTCCAAGGAGGTGCTCAAGGGCAAGGGGGTGGGAGAGAGTATCTGAGCTGGGCTGAGAAACTAGAAGGCATTCGTTAGAAATCAGTAGCAATGAGATATCCAGGAGAAACCCAACTATTTGGAAGTTAAGCAACGTATTTCTAAACATGGGTCAAAGATGAAGTCCCCAGGTATTAGAAAATATTTTAAACTAAGTCCTGGCTGGTGTGGCTCAGTCAATTGAGTGCTAGCCTATGAACCAAAGGGTCACTGGTTCGATTCCCAGTCAGGGCACATGCCTGGGTTGCGGGCCAGGTCCCCAGTTGGGAGCACGAAAGAGGCAACCACACATTGATGTTTCTCTCCTTCTCTTTCTCCCTCCCTTCCCCTCTCTCTGGAAATAAATAAATAAAATCTTTTAAAAAAATAAATTAAAAATGAGCAAAATGAAAGCACCTGTCTCATAAGGTTGTGATGACAGTTTAACATATTTTTTAAAAATTCTTTACTTATTGATTTGAGAGGGAGACAGACAGAGACACACACACAGAGAGAGAGAGAGAGAGAGAGAGAGACCGACCGACTTGTTGTTGCACTTACTTACACATTCATTGGTTGGTTCTTATATGTGCCCTGACTGGAGATCAAGCCCACAACCTTGGCATATCAGGACAACACTCTAATCAACTGAACTACCAAGCCAAGGCCAGTGAATATACTTTGAAAGTGTTTGGAATAGTACACCTGAATAGTGCTAAAAATATTACTCAATCCCAGGCCTTCCCTTACCATTCCTCAGGCTAATTGCCCTGGCATCCCCCTTTGGTGGGAAGCTTCTCCACCCTGTCTCTCCCAGTGTAGACCCAAGTGCCTCACTGCCTGCAGGCACCCTGGGTCAGACAGAGGCAGTCATGCTCAGGAGTTCCTGCCTGGCTGGGGCTGGCATACACTGACCTTCAGTTGAGATCTGAGGCTCTCGTGAAGTCCTCCATGCTTCTGAGAAGATTTACTTAATGAATTAGAAGTCACCTCTTCCTCAAAACAGTCTTTATGCTCATCTAGCTGCCATGCCCACCAGGTGCCGGTTGCTTGTGCTATGGCATGGCTGTAGGCAAGGAAGGAATATCTTGAAAGGACAGAAAAATATGCAAGGAGAGGAGGGAGGGGCAGCCTTTGTGTGGGGAATTTGATGGAGATGAGAGTCACATCAGCCCTGGTGATTTACCTTACTTTCTCAGAACGTGCTCCTGTGCATTATCTCACTGTATCTCCACCACAAGTTTCAGACTTGGGTATGGCCTAAGTAGATATTTTTCACTAGAAATGAAAAAGCTGAAGTCCAGGAAGGCCAAAGAACTTGCTCAAGTGCACACAGCCTCTTCCAGACACAGTGGGGACCAGAGCCCAGAGGTGCTGACTTCCAGGGCTCCCCACAGGGGGCTGGGTGAGGAAAGTCACTGTGAACTACTGTCTGAGCATCCTGCACGGCCTCCTTTTGGCAGGAGGACAGGCCTTGAATACCAATGCAGAGCATTCTGGGACCCCACTTACATTGTATTTGAAACTCAGCCAGGGAAGAGGAATGTCCTGGAAGTTTAGCCTCTGTTGGGTGTTTCTAAGAGAGTGTTCTCTCCTGCAGATTTAATGAATAAATTATAATAACTTTTGCATTTTTATCCATGCTGTGCATGCTTTTCTGCCCTCCTCACCTAATTTCCCTCTCCCACTTCTACATGCTATATTTCTTTTCATGACACCGAATATTATTTTTTTAAAAAGCTCCTTCCCAGTGATTGCTGATAAAGATGCACACCCCCTTGTTCTCTGTTTGTAAGTATATGTGCTCAAAGCCAAGAACTCGGGAGCAGCATGTGGAAGAAGTTACATTATACTTCCAAGGGGAGGTGACTCTTATAGAAGCTTGAGAAATAGAAAAGGGAAAATGGGATATGACCCCTGGTGATATGCGACCTCCTTAAAGAACAGATGGTATCTTATCCATCTGTCTCCAGTGCTGGACCAGAGCCTTGCACGCATTAGCACTTCAGTGCATTTATGGAATACCTGTATCGTTGAGTAGCTGGGCATCCACCGGTCTGGATGGCTCCGTGAAGGGATGCAAAAGTAGATGATAACGCATCCAAATCATAGCTCATCTCACTGTTGTGCGAGGGAGCCCTCTCAGTTAACTCCTCCTCTAGATTCCATTGCAGTAATTTTGTCTCAGATTCATTCTGTTCCATGCTCAGGATTTCTTTGTGTTCCCAGTGGGATAAGGTGACTTCTGCAGTTTGTTAAAGAACATCCTAACCTCTTCCCCCGAGTGCTCAATCAGTGTAAATATGATTGAGAGACCAGCTCAAACTTTAGAAGGAAAGTTAACAAAGCGTAAGAATTAGCCTGAATGTGACTTCTGATATACAGTCTTTAGTTATCTGCTTTTTCTACCAGTTTATTAAATAACCTTTCTTGGAAGACCCACTAATTCCTTTGAAAACAGATACTCATTTTACATTGTATCACAATGTACAGAGCACTGTTATTACTGGGATGTTTTGAGGGATAGAGAATAGTATTTGGAACTGAGGTACAGTTTTAGGCAATTAAATAAAATCCACTGACCAGAAAAATAAAAGTAACATGATAGGACAGGAAAAGAAATAGTCACAGCAAGGATTTATGTGCAACAAATCCTGAGGTTAAAAATTTTAATAAATAGATGGAAAGGAGGATAGGATTTGAAATCAGCTTCCTCTTTGAACGAGGCCTTGCAGACTCGGTACACAATGGGCCTCTTCATCACAGAACTGATCTTTGTAGCCGACTCTTATTTCCACCCAGAGCCCTTTGAGAACCAAAAGAAGTCATTGCTAAGGGGCTTGTCTTCTTCTGAGTAATTTTCAAGGAAACAAATATCAAATTGGGAAATCCCTGCTAATTTTTCTCTTCAGTGTCTAGGGTGTGTGTGTGTGTGTGTGTGTGTGTGTGTGTGTGTGTGTGTGTGTTTCAAAATTACATTTATTTTACAAACAACCTGACTCTGACAGCATGTTGTCTTGTATCACTCTTGAGGTGCAAAGTGGGCCTCAGGCTAACTCAGTCCAACAGCCCATTCCCTAAATGGCCTTAGGGATGGGAGTCATGCTCAGGAGAAGGGACAGTAAGCCCCACCTGCCCCTCTCCCCTCATTTCATCTTTCTCCTAAAGAGTTCCCACATCCCTGCTCCCACTCTTGGCCCCCTCAGTCCCTACCAGCTGCCATCTTTGCTTTCTCTGTGGCCTCCAACTCGAGTCCACTAGGAGAACAGGCTGGAGGCTGTTGTAGGCTCTGAGGTGATTTATTGCTTAGCAGGAGCTTCACTAAACTTCCCAATATGACTTTTTTTTTTAGTTTTGAAAATCAAACAAAATTCACAAAATAAACATCACAGGTTGACATCCCAGCCCAAAGCAGAGGAAAAACATCTCACGTTAAAGTTTTTGGCACACAACAGAATTTATGAGCATTTTCAATGTTTTGATTTTCTCTCCCCGTCACTGTTATTCCTTACCCCCCAGAGTTAGGTGTGGAGAGATTATGTTGGCTGGTTTCCATGGTGACACTGAAGAAAAGTAATTTTTTAAAGTAGCTTTCTACTGTGTTATTTCACATGCATGAAACATCAACATCTATTCTGTGTGGCTGTTACCCCTAAACGTAAAGACGTATAAATGGTTGGAGTACTTTATGTAAATAGACAAGTGTGGGTGATATTTTCCTTGGTCTCGTGCCGACCCTAGTAACAAAAGTCTCTCAGTTACCTAGGGCACCTGGGAGGCAGCAAGGGAACAGTTCTGCTCAGTGCTAAGCAACCTTCTCTCCTATTTTAAAAAAAACAACACGGCTCAAATTTAAAGTCCACCCCCTCCAACTTAAGCCAGGGACCTTTGAGGCCTCACTGTTCCAATAACCAGATGAAGTTCTCTTTGGGGGCCAGTGTTCAAATAACCAGAATTTTAAGACTTTAATCTGTGTTCCCAGTCTCACTTACTTGGTCGACTACTGCAGGTACCCTTTTATCTGTCTGAAGAGTCATACAGAACCTTCCTGCCCTAGAAACAACCAGTCACCTCCAGCCTCCCGGAGAGACGAGGTTAGGGAGAAGCCTGCACGGTTCACAGCAGAAGTTTGGTAAAGCTCTCGACTGCCTGCCAGCCCAGCACACAGACACACACGTGCGCGCACACACATACACACACACACACTCGATCACGTACTTTCTTGAAGCTTTTGGACAGAGAGCTTTTATCTATAGCAAGTCAAAGTTTTGAGTGGAGGAGAGTGGATGAACTGGATGAATTGTTGTACTGTTTCCCTTGAGTGTAGCCATAGTTATGTTACATAATGGAGCATACTTGCTTTTTGGAAACGTGAAATGGAAAGCACTGCCTTATCTTTGGAGAATAGTATCGTCTTGCATGTGGAGAGTGCCTGTAACTTTTCCAAGTTCTTTCCTGCATGTTAGTTTGTTTGAACTTTCTAATAATCCGGGAAGGTCGTTTTTCTTGGTTCTCTCCTTGTTTCAGAGCTGCAGGGACAGAACTGTGGGTGGCTCAGCACATTAGGGACAGAGCCAGAGTCAAGAATTCAGGACCTGTGATTTCCCCCGAATCTTACGTTGCTTAGCATCTTCCAGAACATCTGGGTCACGGGGTGAGCAAGTACAAGGGCAGCAGCTTTCTGGGACGCAGACACGTGTAGACCATCAGGAGCAGCTCACTCTGTAATTCCAGGTATTTACTGAGCACCTGCTACACGCCTGATGCTGCTCTAGGCAGCAGGGGCTGAAACAGTTCATTCCAGTGGGGAGATTGGCAGATAATTAATAAGTGAGTGAGTAAAATGCCCAATGTGTCAGATGGTGATAAGTGCTAAGGAGAAAAATAAAGCAGGGAGGGAGGTGGGGCGTGCAGGTGGTGAGGCAGGACCAACAGAGAAGGTCTCGTTGAGGGGAGACATGCTAACAAAGACTCGAAGGTGCTGAAGGAAGAAGCTCTGAGGATCCCTGGGGGAGGAGGAGCCCAGGCAAAGAGAAAGAGCAAAGAGGGCGGGAAGCCGTTCTGTAGTGCTTTCCTTAAATTTGCAAATACCATGTGCTTGCTGCGTGTGTGTGTGTGTGTGTGTGTGTGTTCACAAGTTGTGTGTGTGTCTGAAAACTTTTCTCCAATTCCGAGCTTGGCACATGGCTTTAATTTTTGCCTTAATGACTTCCTGCACTCTGGGAGCTCTGTAATAGATGCATTCTGAAAGTTGTAATCATCAGTCCTGGGTTGGTATCGCATTACCTACGTGGAAAAAGCAGAATTGCTTTGGCACTGATTGGATCTTGGAGTGGCGACTCTTATTTTCCTGGTTTTGAATGCAGATCATTGAAAACATGTCAGGGCCCTGGTCTCAAGTGTTTCTCTTAAATAGGGGAGAATCATGTTCTTATGTGCAGGGGGTACAGGAAGGGACTTGGGATGGGGGTGGGCAGAAGGGTTCTTATGTTTTAAATGCCAGTCAGCTGCAACCACTAGTTTTCTGGAGCCTGTTCAAACTCATTTGGAGAACAGTGAATTTTTAAAGTGCCTTTTGATTCTCTCTTTCATTTATTTTAACTGATCTGCTGGGATTAGGAGCTTGGTAGGGGAACACCAGAACGCTTGCCAAAATGTGTGAATAATTAGAGCTCCGATGATGTGTGCCAGATAGAAGGGGAGTATTCACACTTCTGATTAGATTCAGCTAAATGCAGTTGTAAATCACTGCTGCCACAGTAACAGAGCCTGTCTGGAGTTAGTGGGGGAGGAGGCCCAGGGCTGTGAAGGGCTGAAGGGCTGCCCCAAGGCTCGGGGTGTGGAAGAAATGGGCGGGAAGGGTGACTCCAGTTCCCAGTAGCCAGAGTGACAGTCATTTAGGCATCTCGCTTTCAGTTGAGGTCCATCCTGTTGAGTCTTGCTGGGCACTGAGCTGGCTGCCATCTTGACTGATGGGAGTAAGATGAGTCCCTGCTCTCTGGACACTTACAGTCTCAGGGGAGTCGGGGGAGGTGGACGAACAGCGTTGTGCGGGGTGAGGAGCATGTCAGTGGGACAGACACCAGACTGAGAGACCCCAGAGGAGGAACCAGTTCTGCAGAAAGGAATGGGGAAGGGAGAGTTGAAAGCATTGTTGTTTTCCTCAGAGATAAGAGGTGATATGGCAGAGATCCCAGCAAGATGAGTCAGTTGGTCAGAGGGCCTCAACAGAGGGAACAGCATATGCCGAAGTGCAGGTGTAGAGAGGCCCTCTTAGCCTTAGTGAGAGCACTTATTACAGCAAGGGGACAGGAAACAAGACAGGCGAGGAGGGTGGCGGTGAGACTTGCGAAGGAGCTTGGGTTAGAGGTGAGGAAGCCCTCTTGAATGCTTGTGTAGGAAGCCCTTTTTCAAATTACATACCACCACAGAGACCCGGATTCACCCCTGACGAAGGAAGGGTCAGTCTCCCACCTCAGTGAGAGAACCCGTCTTAGTCAGAGTTGTTGGTGTTGGTCTTTTGTAGAGGTATGAGGGCAGGAAAAGTGAATGCTGAAATAAATGTTAAGAAGCACTACTCTCACCAGTGGGCGCTATGGAAGTTAAGAAGGTGAAGAATGAAATAGAGAGTGGTTAATTAAGAAGATAACTGGCAGGGGCTGTGGCACAGAGTTGCCAGTTTACAGTGGGGTGAGTGTGCAGACCCCTGGATGGGACGTTGGTGGGAAGTCACGGTCAGGGTCTGAACAAATAAAAGGTGGAGGAATCCATTTCAAGAGAGATTTCCAAGAGGAGTCCAACAGGACTTGCTGAGGAGGACTCCGACAGCATGCTGGCTCCGGGGCGAGCTGGAGGAGGCCCTTTGTGAACTCTCCTGCACTGATGCTAATAGTACTGATCTTTTCTGATTAGTATGGAGGGCCACAGCCAAAGACCGTGTCCTACATAAACAGACAGGGAGTGCACATGTCTTAAAGTGTTACCTGAGGTCTGGAGTCCTGGCAGTTTTCTAATCACAGCCACACTTTTCTTCCCTCTCCTGTACCACTCTTCTCCCCACCACCCCCAAACTCACCTCTCCCTGTGTAAGTACAGAATAGCCTGAAGTGACCCTCTCTGGTCCCCTCTCTCCATCCTTCCCTGAAGAGTGTCCCACTTTCTCTGTCTTGATCATTCAGCAAGTTGCTCTGAAATGAACCAGCAGCTTGAGGTGGGACGAAGAGCCCAGGAAAAGGAAAGCAGGGGGAATGTGACCAAATGGCATGAAACCCAAAGCAAATGGTGAAAACGAACAACACATGAGGAATGTGGGATTCGGAGAGGAGCATAGACATCACAGCCACATGTGACGTCTCTGGAAATGGCGAGAGGCAGAGGATATAACACATGTGGCTCTCTTCAAGTCAGAGAGAGTCGTCCTCGCCATCTTCAGTGGGGGTGTGGAGGGGGTTCCTTTCAAAGACTTGAACCCTTTTCACACTGTTCCACCATGCCACATATTTCTTCCACTCTGGCCAGGACATTCAAATACTCCGAGAAATGCTTGGTCTCATGCATCTTCTCCAGGCACAAAACAGTAGGTAGACTAAATTGATACTTTCCCAGGTATGCATGAAAAACAATAATTTGGGATGCAAGAAGAAAAATATAGAACTACTCTTTCTGCTTATTTTAATCTCACTCTTTTAGATTTATTTATTTTGTGTGCATGTGCATTTTAGAAATACATTAGTACAGTGATATGTGAGTATGATATACAAATCAATAAAAACATATTAGGAGATCGAATTTTTTTTCTGTTTGTTTTTACTTTGGGGCATATGATCAAAATGCACAGACCACCAGGGCAGTTACCAAGGTTATTATTTGGGGTTGGGGCAGGAAGGAAGCTCTGAGATTCCTTGTAGAAACAGGGAAGTTAATTGGATGGTCTGTTTCCTTCCAGCCTACAGGATAGCCTGCTAGCTCCCCACACAGCCTCAAAGGCTCTCTCCAAATCTATAGTGAGAACCCA
>PVKM010001050.1:16328-26328 GCA_004027735.1 Carollia perspicillata
TCGTCTCTGTTGGTAGTTATTCTTCTCATTCCCTCTTCATCTGCTAGCCCTTGCCCATTAGTCAGGCTGTTCCTAAAGGATGGTCTCTTCTGGAGATGTGCACTGATAAGAAAGAGCACCCACCACTTTCCTCACCTCATTATGCAGGCAGCTGTGTGACAGGATCTGACAAACCCAGTTCTCAAAGACCTCCAGCTGCCAAGGCTTCTCATCATCCCACTTGTGAACTGCCTCAGGCTCACCTCTTCCCCTCTCCTCTCCAGCCAGCTTTATCACACAGCTCCATATTAATGGTTTTCTTTGTAGATGTGGGACAAAGACAGTAGCTCTTGTGTGAGAACACAGCATCAACAGAAAATGGCAGGTGTTATATGTTAAAGGTGTCAGTTGCCCCGTCCTTGATATATTGAAAGAGGAGATGGACCACACCTGTTTAAAATAAATTGCATGACCTAACAGTTGGTGAGTAGAGTCCTGGAGGAAGTGAGTCATGATGGAATTGAGGCTCTCCTGGTGGAATGACTTTCACCCACAGTTCCGGGCTATACTTCTAGGACTCAGGATCTCGAGAACGGTTTGTCTCCTGCAGAAAATTTGTGATGGAAGCTGTTCATATAAGGAAGGCATGATTCTCAAAAAACCTGCTTTATAAGACTCCCCTGCTCATGTGATGTGTCGTGGGGAGCACCCATCACCATTCATGCTCACCAGCTTCTTACATATCGTGAGCTCTGGGAGGTCACCGTTGGGGCAATGCACTGAGGGCAGATGCCTCGGGTATGGCATGGTCTTGTTCGAAAGTGGCTGTGCTTTGTGAGTGAAGAATTCAGGATACAGCCCAGGAATATGTGATCTTTCTTCAAGATAGTCTGTACTGTCCAACAATGGTCAGCGGAGGGGCTCCTGGCATTTGGGGTTGGACCATTCCCACACATCATAAGACACTTAATGACACTGCACTACCCATTAAATACCAGTAGTCCTTGCCATCACCTTGACAGCTGAGACATGTCCCCATACATCTTCACATGCTCCCTGAGGAGCAGGGAGGGCAAGGGAGAGCCCAGGGGAAGGAGGTGGCAGTACCTGCAGGTGTTCTGTAGACTGTAGACAGCCGTTCTGTCATCGCACTCAGACTAAAGTCATTAGTTCAGTAAAGTCATTGAGAAAGTCATTACTTTCTGGCTCAAGTGTTCAGAAACAGGAGGTTAGTCCCCAGAGGGGGCTCCTGACTATGGTCCAAAACACTGGGACATGTTAACCCAACTCTGCTGGCCAAATAGTATCAGTGCAGTTAGACTTATAAATTCTGGTCTAGAATTAGATTTACGGAGTCAATAAACTGTATGTGTATCTGTGTGTTTGTGATGATCCATATGTGGATGCCAGAAGGTTTGAAAATTGGCCCAAATGCAGAGAAAATTTTTACTACCAATGAAAAATTACATTTTAAGAACACATTTCCACTTGTTTTGCGTTTTATTTTACAACAACCATCTCCCCTCTGCTAAAGAATTGAGATTGCTTGTTTGCTGAACTAGCTGACAATGAATTTATAATTAAAACCGATTTTGAATTTTTAAATTTGAGATTTTCATTAATTTGGTAATGTCATGAATTTCAAGCTCAGTTATAAAAGTCTTTATAATGCTTTTCTCTGTATCCAGACATTTCTTTTCTGCCACTGTGCAGGTTACTGCATGGGCACCAGAGTACATAGCTTGGCTATGCATTAAATATTGAAGCTTTATAGACTTATTTTTATTTCCTTCTGCTTGCATTCTCTCTTCCAGCTCTTAATAGCCCCATGCCCAGTCTTCAAAGGAAGCCAAGTTTAGAGATGTTTAATAAAGAGAGTTTACTGGGTGGAGTGAATGAGGGCAGCCAGCCTGACCCCATACCACACCCTTGCCACACAATCAGAAGCCTCTGTTGAGGCCATCCTGGAAAGTCTCTCTCTTCCCCAGAAGCTATCCTTGCACAGTCAGTGAGAAGGTATTAGGTGCAGGCGTCAAACATGACTAATGAGGCATGAGGAGTCGACAGCAAAATAACAGAGATTATAGGTACAGAGGACTTGTGACTGAAGTGTGAATAGCAGTGTAGATGTGTGACTGACGTGGAAAAGGGGGTACAGGCAGGAAGGGGCAACATCTATCACACTTATGCAAAGAATGGGCAATTTCAATTATTTGATTGATATCTTCTCAGAATATAGTGGCTTAGAAAAAAATCTAAATTGCTTTTCTCTTTAAATTGTGAGGTTCCTTCCTGCGATTGTTCAGGCCTGGAAGCAAAATTTCCAAAAATCTTCTCAGGCAAGCCAGAGTCATCTCTTTCTGGTTTTAAATTTACACGACTTGTTTTATAGTGAAACTGTCAGAAAGGATGAGGCATATTTTGCTCATTAACTTTCATTGTCATCAGAACATCACAGTAATAGTGCAGTGTTCACGGGTGTATACTTAAATCTCTAAACTAATCAAGTTGTATACATTAATTAGGTGCAGCTTTATGTATGAAAGAAAAGTAATGCAGTGTTCTGCTATTCCAGGGCCCACGGGGCGCTAATTGGTGCATCACGCCTTCACGAAGCCTGTAGTCTAAATGGGGGAGAACAAGGAGGAGACAATCAGAGGAAAGCACAATTAGTTGTCATTGTGTCAAAGGCTCCACCTGAACAGACCGACACACTAGAGCGGTTGGGAGGTTCCAAGAGATTTGGCAGAGCCCGAGGCTCAGACTCCAGGGAATCTCGCTTCACCTGGTGGGGTGTCTTTCTGTAGTGGCTCAATGTGCCTGGCTCTGGGCCTTCGCCCTCTTAGTGCTTACTAATCATTACATTTTTATTTGTCTATTAACCTCCGGGGAAGATTACCAAAGAGATGAAGTGTAAGGGCTGCCTTTTTGGATGAGAAGCAGAAGTGTAGGGGAGAAGGAGGAGGGAAGCAAAGCAAAATGAATCCAGGTGGGGGACAATTTTCACTCAGAGTAGAAATGAAGATAAAATGAATGGGAAAAGTGTTGATCTTCCTAAAAGTAGCTCCAAATGATAGAGCCAGGACAGGTTTCTAAACAGATGTTATTCAGATTAGAGGCAGGGACTTGATGTATTGCTCCCATTAGAAAGTGTCCTAATGGGAAGGGCCTGCACTTTCTCTGGGTCCCCTCTGAATTAAACAATTGGAGTATTTTAAATCGAGGGTCATAAGTGTCAACAAGATGGAGAGCTTTGCCTCTTGATTAAAAGAGGCCTATAAGTTACTGAGGAAGTTCTTGCTGGCGTGCATTGCATGTGGCTCTTCTGAAACGTTGCTATGCCCAGGGTAAGTCCAGCTGTTGTCCCGACGAGAGAGCAAGCGAGCCAAGACTGCAAATCTAGCTGGAGAACTGGAGTCACACGCTCCCCAACCCTGCCAACCACAGGGTTTGGGGCAGGTCATGCCTCGCTGATTTCCTTGCCGAATGGTCCCTGTGGTGGGACTCCCAGGGTCCTGGAAGACTGAGCTGTGGGCTGAAGTGGCAGACCTTCATTTTGTCATGTTTGTGTTTGCTTCAGTATCAGGAATGTCTTAGTTATTTATCTGGTTAATTGCCAACCCTTTTTTCCAGTCTTAGAGCAAAAGTGCAATGCACTAGGACCAGGTGCTACCCTTAAATGGTTCCCCTTCTGGCACACTGCTTTCTTTGCACTCAGTTTGGGAAGCATTGGCAGAGGACTTTGGCCCCAGAGCATGGGGACAGAGGAAGCCCCCAGCACCCGAGATGCCATCTTAAGTCCATTGTAGTCACTTGAGTGTCCCGGGCAGGAGCTAGTCAAGGCCATTGTGGAAGCCTATCGACTTTCCGAGAGTAAGAGGGGAGCAGAAGAAGAGCAGGCATAGCGGGTGGTGAGGAGGGAGAGAGCAGAGCCTTGGCAGCAGTCATGAGGGCGACAGCGTCTGGAGCAAGAGGCGACAGATGTCTCTAGGTAGATGCCCTGATGGCAAGTCTTCTGGAGAGAGAGGAAAACCCCAGTAATATTAACAGGGCTACAACAAATGAAAATTGGAAAATAAACAGATGGAACATGCCTCATAGTTTAGCTTTTATCATCAATAATTCTGAATCTGCAAGTGAATATGGCTAACTGTAGTTCAAACCATCTGCCTTTCACTTAAAGATACTCTGTAGAATCCTACTCTCCACCAAGTGTGAGAGAGGGAGGGCGGGAGGAAGAGGGGGAGAGAGTCATTCTTCTCAGCTGTCCTGTCAAAACAAACATGCGATCGTGCCTTGTGGAAAGGTCAAGTGCAGATGGACACCATCCATCTCTAGAGACTGAAGTCAGCAGTCCCACACTGCTCTTTCTGGGCTTGGGAGGACCCCTTCCGGCTGCCTTTCTGACTCCAAGTGTAACTGCCTTAAATGCAGGTTCTGTGTTTCTTCTCATAGGCTGGGATTCCACGTCCAGAGTTTAATCTCTACACAGAGAACAACTCAGCTACATGTACATGCGTCCCAACTCCTGCCGAGCCATGTTGAGTTCTCTGCGTCTTTCAAGTATTGTGGAGACTCGGCTGTGGTCCCAGACTGTGCTGTCAGCTATGAAAGGCTGGGAGGGGTAGGAAAGGGTGTCCTCCTGGCCCCAGGACTTAGAATCTGGTGCAGCAGAATCTCAGGATGGGACTGCTGACTCCGAATGAGCACCAACCCAAACCCAGCCTTGTCTTAATCACCCACTTTTTAGAAATTAACTATTTTTCTTAAGGCAATAGCATCATAACAACCATAAGGAAATGCATTTAAATGGCAAATCGTCCACAAACTCAGTGCTGGTAGCTTGCTCTACCTTACAGGCCCCTTTCCTAGACCTACCTGAGAAATAGAGAATAAAGCTTTTATCACTCTGTGAATTGTTTCATCAAGAATACTATTCTGAGGTACAGATGAGTGTGATTCCTTTTTGTTTTTTTAGCATGACAGTAGCTGGATCTTCTCATTGAGCTTTCCTGAACAGTCAAGAAATAGATAACTAAAACATAAAAACCAACCAAAACTATCTAACGGGGGAGGGGCCTGAAAACCGAGTGTGTGTGCACGTGCACGCACGCATGTGCACACCTGCATGCACAGCTAGGATGGGTGTTCACGTGTGCACGTACAGACCCAAGTTCCAAAGGTATTCCATAGACTTTTAATTTTTTAAGTGTTGACTACTGTTTGTTCATACCCCAGTGGTGTTAACAAGCAGTAGATTGTTAGTGACAATCACACTCTCTCCAGCACTTGCCGCAGAAGGCTTGATGTAATCGAAGAGCTGTCATTTATTATTCTGTTGTGCAGTTCCAGGGGGGAGCTAGCTGATCAAGCTCTGGCTCCCAGGAGCAGAGGGCTTTTTTTGTTATGTCTAAATCCTCAATACAAATTGCAGTATTTCTGGACTCCCAGCGGGACCCATTAGAGCCTGTGGGGCATTAACGATCATTAATAGTGCTGTCAGAGAAGTGGGGGCTGGGAAGAGAAGGAAGGGAGGGAGACAGGAGGGAGAGGAAGGGGGTGCAGAAGAGTAGCCAGGGAGTTGTGTAGTTCTTCAGGAATGGAAAATTAATACATCTGCTTGTTCATTGTGCCCGGTTTTTGATGATTGTTAGCAGGCACTTTTAATTGGGGAGGTGAGTACCAGCCATGTATTTACTTCCATGTATTGCAATCCTTCAGTTGCCGCAATTCCTTCTTCCCCTTCCACATCCTTTCCCCTACATCCCCTAACATCTTCTGTACCCCAAAAGTCAGTGTTGAACCTCCAACTCCAAACAAGCAACAGAAGGGGACTGAGAAAATGAGAGTGAGTGGAGGGAGTGTACGTGCACACACATTACAGCCATCATTTACGATCTTGACTGTAATAGCCCATTAACTGTGATTCCCTTTTAGGCATTTAACTATATAGTAATCAGGTAGAAATGTTTTAATCACTTACTGACTAGCTTACTTATGAGTGGAGAAAGGGCTTAGGTATTAATTAGGATAATGTACTAATGTTTGCATGTTAAGACTACCACTGTTTTAAGCAAGGAACTCTGATTTGGGGCCTTGTTCAAACTGAAGCCTTGATTTCAAGAATCTTCCGTCCTTTGGAACCCCAGGTCTGTGCTGAGCTGACGTGCCTTTGCCTCCTTTTCATTGCATATTTTTCTACCATCATTTCATTTTTATTTTGTGTCTGAGATTCTTGAAATCTAATCTTCTATGTATAAACTGCAGGAAGGAATTTTTCCAAAGTAATAATTAATGGGTGCATATGCATTTGTCTGTTCAGTCATTCCAGCATTGCATGCCTGTGAATTACAAATCCAGGGGATACAGTGGAGAGAACAACAAACCACAGCATCATCCCTGCCCTTGTGTAGCTTCTGCTCTGGCGGGAGAATCCCACAAAGTCACGGAGAATCCCAACTGTGGTGCTCAGGTGAGGCACAGGGGCTGTGAGAAATCATAGTAAGGCATTCTGACCCCACAGGGGAGGATGGTTGGGGAAAGGACAGTTTAGGGGTATAAAGGTAAAACAACAGGGATTACTTCACTGCAAAGACTATGCTAAGTGTCTTTCTGAGACTTAAATCAATTTATCCTTACAACTTGAGAGCAAGGGGAGGAGCCTTTAGTTTCCAGATGAGGAAACGAAGGTTTAGAAAAGAATGAGCCCCCTGCTGGATCCACAGTGTAAGCCCACAGTACAGCTGAGACCATGACCCTTGGAAGGTAACTATTCTTCTCTTTTCCACCTCTGTTGGCATTTTCAGCCAAGCTCAGCCGGGCTGACTGAGTGGGCCATTTAGCGCCCACCAAAGCTTTAGAACGATGTGGGTGCTGTGCGTACAGTGCAGACAAAGGCCTGGCTTGCTGACAGATACAGAGGCCAGAGAGTAGGATCCTCAGTTCACAATCTCTAGTATGGAAGAAACGCCACATTTCTTTGCTTCCTTAAATCGATCTCATTTTCTTCTTGCAACATCACCCCTGCAGGGAACTGAACTAAGTCACTTCCTGTGCTTCGTTTATTTTCAGAGTTGTGTCCTGGTTCTGTGTCGTACCTGTTGCCAAGGGATCTTGAGATATGAAGTCCTCTAAGCTTTATGTCCCCCAGCTCACTATTGGGAAGGGACACCCCTCATTTCCATCCCCATGGACGCACCGGGAACTTGGAATGGTGATTTTTCCTGGGGGTCTTGCTTTGTCCTGTGGGCACCCCCCACTCTGGGCCTGGGCCTCAGACAGTCTGAAAACAGGCCTCTCTCCGCCTCCACCCTGGGTGAATCCTTTTCTAGTCTTAGTGAAGCCCTTTTCTACTTCTCAGGTTCTGCTCTGAAACTTGGTCTTCCTCATTCAAATAGATCTTGATGGCGTCTAATTCAGTGCCAGAATCATTAGCACCATAAGGAAACCAGTTTCCCTTTCCCCTGGGATAGAGAGTGCTTCAGTAACTGACTATTCCTAGACAGAGTGGGGGACATTTTCATTCCTTGCTTCCAGTAACACAGTGGTTCTCAAAGTGTGGTCCGGGTGTAGTCCAGGTATTCGGTGGGGAACGGTCCCCAAGGCCCTTTAAGGAGTTCCACAAAGCCCAAACTATTTTCCTTATAAGATATTTGCCTTTTTTCACTTACTCAGATTCTCTTGTGAATGTGCAGTGGCATTTTCCAGATGTGAATGAGAGTGTGAATGCAGAAGCAGGTATGAGATTCTACCTGTCTTCTACTAAACCAGACATTTAAGAGATTTGCAGAAAAAATTCCTACTCTTCTCATTATTTTTGTTTTGTTTTGAAAAATACAGATATTTTTCATTAAAATGTGTTGTTGGTATGTAATAGGTTTATTGTTAGTTTTAAATGAATGTACATTGAATAATTTTCTCAGTTTTCATTTTTAATAAGGTAACTATCATAGATATGATACCACAAATAATAGCTTTTGGGGAAGTCCATGGAAATTTTAAGAGTGCACAGGGGTCCTGAGCCTAGGACACTTGGGAACTTCTACAGTAGAGCAAAGAAAGGAAAGAAAAACCAAACAAATTTCCATATGAAATTTTCCTGGCCACGTTGACACTTTCCAGTTTGGATTATGTCACGGTAGGAGGAGAAGTTATTCAGATAATTCAGCCCTGCCTCCCTTTTTCTTTTTCCAAATTAGGAGAGGTCACAAAGCAATAACACCCTTCTAAACCCAGGTAATGACACACCCTTTTCCCAGGAACAGTCCGAACTCATGCAAGTCTTTTGTCCCAGCATAATTATTAAGAGCTCCCCCTTTGACTCTCAAAAGTGTCCCCATTGGACTGATAAATCAACAGATATGGGGTAGTTGGCATAGATGACCTGAGCCCCCTTCAACTTTGTGAGCTCATAAGTGGCAGAACAAGATACCAATCTTTCTATGATCCAGAGAGTTTAAGAAAGCCCTCCATTCGGATTGATGGGCATGGGTGTAGTGGGCAGCGTGTGTTTTTCTGTCAGACTTTCCCCTTTGGCTGTGAATGTGGGTCTCCATGTTTATGTCATCTGGGCAGTTGGGCATTCACTGTCAAGGGCAGGGTGCACGAGTGAGTCACATGCTCGAAAAGCTCATCAGTGACTAGCAGTTCCAATGACCCACAAATCCGTTTAATATTGGTGACACAGAGGCGTTGCAGGGCTTTTTCTGGACATTGCTAAGCCTGCTGAATCTAAGATTTCACATGCTGTTTTGAGGTACTTGATTCAGAGGTGAAGCCAGACCACTTGGAGGGAAGTGTGAAATTCTTTGGAGTTCTTCGACTCACTTGTGACTCTATAAAAATTATCCCAGGGTCAGAAGCAAGAAGCAGGTGATGATGATGCTTCAAGTGGCAGATCAGGGGGTGCAGGAGGCTGTGGAGCCTTCTTTCCTTCCCACTCCCCAGGGGGAAAATGTCCACTGCTTTCCATGATCTTAGCTTACATGATCTGGGATGTACTTCATGTGCCCCCTACAAAAGGCCTAAATTCTTATTAAATACAAAACTTCTCTCTCTCTCTCAGATGCTGGGCACAGGAGCACGGAAATTGGAATTCTTTTTAATTGACCATACGGTTAGCTTTGCAGCTTTGTGAAGCTATAAATCTCTGGTGAAGGTGTAACCCAGCAGAAATGTCACCAGAGGAAATAATTTCCTTTGGCTTTTCCTCTTGTTACTTTCCAGAACTCACTTAAAAAAAAACCATGCAACTTTAGATATGTGGACACGTGAGAGAGCCTCTATTGGCTCTTGGTCTTGGACAGGCGAGCGTGGCAGGGCTCTATCGGGCGGATCCAGCAGCCCCAGCCACATTCTGAGAGCTGGCAGTTTGGCTTTTGCTGGTGCCAGCAATTACAAAAGAGGCCTACTCAGCTTTAAGCACTCAAGTGTTGATGGACAAAGTGCTCGTTTAACAGATCTCTGTAATGGAGAACAGGTGAATAAATACAGGATTACAGAGCCCTTCACAGTAACAGCCTTATTATCACATGTTATGTGGAGTTCTTGCCTCCATTTGACAACTTGGGTTGTGTAAAAATTTTTAAGTAACACAACATGGAGGAAACCCTTCATAACAAAACATTGAAACAATTAATCAAGATGGATAAAATCTTTGGGCAGCAGTGGTCTGTCAACTAAAGTGGCTATTTCTGATCAGACCCACAGTCTCCTAAATGAATAAATGGAGAGCACAGCCCCAGAAGCCACAGCCCCTGTAAGAAGCGCAATTGGTTTCCATAAGCGAAGACAAGCAAAGCCTGTGCACAATCAAAGAGCATTACGTGAGCGTGGGTGTGATTGGGGCACAGTTTTGAGTCTGCCCAGACTGGGAAGCCTGTCTTTACCCCCCTGCCCTGAAGCAAACCACACCAATGAAGCTTGCCCCACTCTGAAAGGGTTGCTGTGATCTATCTTGTGCTCTTAGGGAAGTGGTTCGGTCCTGGCCTACCCCCTTATGGAAAGGAAGCACGATTGCTGT
>PVKM010001050.1:28828-81328 GCA_004027735.1 Carollia perspicillata
GAGCAATTTCATATGGTTCAACCTAATATTTTTATATTGTTTGATCATATATTACTTTCATGATTAAAATGAAAAACATTGAGTGATTTGTGTTTGGGGAGCTAGAGAATTATACAGCTTTAAGAGATCTTACAGATAATTAAGAGCAGTTCTGTCTGTAGGTGAGGAAACAGAGGTCCAGACCACACTGGTAGTGAGTGGTGGCTATAAAATCAAACAAACCCAGTTCTCGTTGCTAGACCACTGGACTTGGGCACTACATCACATCGCCTTCCTGCGTATGGAATTTGTTCACTCAGCAGGTTTGTAACAGAGCTTGAAAGACAATCTAGATCATCATAGGCCTTGACTAAGGACTCTTCCTTCTGTATATGCCGAACTCTGTAAAGCTCCCAACACTAGGTGAGCTTCCAAGAAGCCCCCCTAGGCAACTGATTGACCTGGAATGGCAATGAGAGACAAGCCAAAATGAGTTTTAGACACTGGTATAGTGGGTTCAGTGGTATCAGGTGGGTAGACTCATGCCTGAATTTAGCGCATAAATCCTAGCCATCATTTAAGGCTTGGTGTCTCCTCTCCCTGGAAAGAACCTCAGGTGAGGTTCACAGGAGAGCCACGGGGCACTGTTCTGCTGGCATCTTGCATATGATCTGTGTCCAGTTAGGTCAATAACAGAAATAAGTTGTAAAAGTCATAGATCCATTCAGAAAAGCATAGAAATCAAAGAAAGGGCAAGAAGGAAGTTAAGTGTCTTATTTGGTAAATGAAAATATACCCATTTGGACAGATATTTGTGTGTGTGTGAAATGCTGATAAAATACTTGAATTGCCAATACCCTTATTTGCTTTCTCATTCATTTTAGTAAGATTTTCAGGATTGAAATACAGCCTTTTGGGGAAATCAGGGCACAGGGGAGAAGTTATAGGAAAGTTAAGTAAGGATTTGAGGGCCTTATTGTTGATTTCATGATTCTCTAAACTGTGTGGTCAGAGCAGAATGAGTGATGAGGGGCACTGCGGAAGGGATGGTATCCACACCTTTTCATGCACAGAGGTGCTGCTTAGGGACTTTGTTCATTAGGGAAAAAAAACCCGAAAACCTCAAACACTAAAGCCTCACTGACCCTGTTGGCTTTTTCCTTTACAACTAGCCCATACCTTTTTCCCAATTGAAAATAGTTGTGAACCTTCAGTATCAACTAAAAACGGTGGCATTAACTAGGTCACTGGAAGCTGTGATACTCAAAGGACCTGCCCTTGGAAAGACAAAGGACAGACTCTAGTTCGAGGAAAGTTTCAGGTTTATTGGGCTGAACAACTTTGAAAAAACAGGACTGATGTCTTTTTAAACATGAAGTCTCATCTTTGAAAGAAAGAGTCCCTCTGAGATTTGAATCTGCTGCTGCATCCTTTAAAAAGCCTTGGATGGAATTAATGGTGAGTGGATGCCACATCTCTCTCCCCACACCAGCAATGGCACCTAAAACCCATCATTCTATACAAAATGAATAGAATCTATGTCTGAATGCCAGCAAAACCCAATTAGAATTTAACAGAGAACATAAATAGAGTGTTAACCATGGCAAACTAACTTTGAGGAAAGTCCCAGGGCTCAAGAGTGGGCATAATAGCTGAATAAAAACCAAGCCTTTTGTGAATAGCTTCACATCTCATTTGCTGTACCCAACAACTCAATTCTGATAAATAATACGAATCTTGCATAAGGACACAGAAAGTTAGTGACACTGGCAAGCTCTACTGTATCACTCTACTTACTGTGACCAACTTCATCCTGATGAGTATTCCCATCAGCTGCCCAGGAGGAGGGTGAATGAAGGAAGCAGTAGGGAATCCGAATCACCAAAGGAGTCTATTGGCCGTGTGCACTATTTTAAAGCTTTATTGAGGTGTAATTTACACATCATAAAGTTGACCCATTTTGAGTATGCAGTTCAATGAGTTTTTTGTATATTATGGATGCAAATCCATTATAAGAGTTATGGTATGCAATTATTTTCTCCCAGTGTAACGACTTGTCTTTAGTTATCAGTTTTGATTAAGTCCAATTTATCAATTGTTTTGTTTTGCAGTGAGTGATTTTGGCTTCACATCTAAGCAATCTTTGCCTAATCCAAAGTAATATTTCCAAAAATAAATACTATCAAATGTCTCTCTCTCTCTCTCTCTCTACCCTCTTCCCCATCCATCCTTCCCTCTCCCTTCCTCCCTCCCATACACACTTGCACACACATACACACACTTAAAGTCCTCCAGTAGCTACTCATTTCATTTGTAATAAAATCCAAGTCTGTTACTATGGCCCAAAAGGCCTTATCTGGTCTGGTGCCCTGCCCGATCTTCCCGAGATCACCATTGTCTAGTTTCTCTGGCCTCCACCTTGTTCCTCAAATACTCTGAGTATGGGCCTGTTCCTGGCCTTTCCCCTTCATGTTTCCTCTGCCTGGAATGCCTTCCACACTTCTACCTGGAGTTGCCTCCTACCTTTTATTCAGGTGTCTGGACATCAGGCCCATGATGGTTACTTCCTGGACACTTTATCTGGCAGGTTTTACTCTGTTACAGGAGCCCTCTTCCAGCCAGTGAAGCCTTCCCATTCTTATTTCTTTCACCATACTTGTTACTTTCTGGGATTATATTGACTTTAAAAATGTATGTATGAGTTATATGAGGGCAGAGACCTGCTCTGTTTGCCCACTGCTCTTTTCCTGGCACCCAGAACAGCATCTGGTACAAGTTAGGGGCTTAATAAGGATTTTTGGAATGCTGAATGAATGCTAAATGTAGAAGGAGTTCATAGATCAAATTTACTGTTTAAACAGATCAGGGGCTCTAACAATCCCCTTTCTCAATGAACCCCTCTTTCTTGAACCCAGTTTGTTTTGATCACTCATGCGCTTCCTCAACACTTTGAGAGGCCATCCTTGTGGTGCAGTCTTTCATTTGTTATGTAGCTGACTTGACATTGCTTCTCTTCTCCATGGAGGTTCACTTTCCTCCCCAATCTGGTAGAAAGCTCTTAAGGACAGAATGTGTGTGGTTTGCATATTCCTCTGTCTTTCCAAGCCTAGCGGATGTGAGGTATTTTGTCAGAGAATGGATGAATGAACAGGCAGAACAAGCCCCCAGGGGAAATGTGTTCTCCAAGTCTGAAATGAGGGTTTTTGTACATATCACCATGAGCTTATGTAGGCATTTCTTCTGAAGACCAATGGAGACATGATGGCCAAGGACTGTAATGTGTGCAGTGCTAAGAGGAAGGAGCAATGGGCAGTGGTTGCCTCTTGCCATGTAATGTGAGTACCAGTCGTGTCACCATGACAGGCTCCTCATGGTGAGCAGCTGGGCGCCATGTGAGACCAAGCATCTCTGGAGGTCAGGTCAGTGTTTCCCAAGGGAGCCAAGCCATCTGCAGTGGTTGGGATGCCTGCAGGGCTCTGTGGGAAATCTCTCAAAAACACTAAGATTCCAATGTTTTGATAATGCTGATGGTCCTTTATTCAGATTTTTAGTTCTTGGGAAAATTTATTATCTAAACTCTTGACTTAGTCTTACCTGCAAAATATACTTTCATCTCTAGCTTCCACTAGATCACAATCCCAGTGGACTTTGATGAGGGCATCAGAAAAACAGTTGTTGGCACATGTAGACAGATTTGATGCAATGCTTTACAATAATGCAAAGAGGAGGGAAATATAAAAGTGCCAGCCTAGATCTATAGCATTCATTGCAGTTTTTATCCTTCTCCCTTACAGTGATCCATTGCAGGTAGAGTGGGGATGTCTGGCTGCAGCTTGGAGCCAGATAGGCCTGGGTGTGAGTCTGCGTTGACTCTGTGTGTGACAGACACATGGCTTACCCTCTCAGAGCCTCAGCCCCCTGGTCTGTAAAGTGAGGCTAATATCACCTAGCTTAATTAAGGGTTATTGAGAGGGTGAAGTAAAGTGATGTGTGGAATATCCTTACAGCAGTGCTTAGATACATAGAAAATACAGAATACATGATAGCTGTGTTACGAGCATGAGGTATGTATATTAGTGCTATTACTGCTGTGGCCACAACCAGAACTACCGAGAAGAGAACTGGCACTCAAGTATGGACAACTCAATAGGCCTGGTGTTTAAATGATCAGAGAGATATCGGGGCATTCTTTACTTATTTACTTATAGAGCTAGTACCTGGTTCCATAAAAGTTCTGTGACAGTTTATTAAATACATACATCATATTAGTAGCAGTGAACATAGAAAGGAAAACAGTGGCCAAGAAAAGAAGAACACAGAGAAAGCTTAAGTATCAGTGTAATTGCCCCAGGTGAGCTTGAGACTTGGCATTGAGATTCCTGACATCCAAGGTCAAATTCACCACAAAATTACTTAGAAAAGGAGACCATCATTTCTTCAAGAACCAAAGCTTCGTCTAAAGCTCCTTTCCAAGATAACTGTCTCATATGGGACTTTATGTAATGAGCAGTATTCCAACAATGTTTTTCTCAAATGCAATAACAGATTTCATGTGACTGCTCTTTGTAGGAACTTTTTTGATAAGAGCAAATGGCATGGCATTAAAATACAATTTAGTGACAGCAGTTCTGTGTGGGGCTCAAATACTATGGCCCCAATGCATAGTCGAGAGGTGGTTGGGTTTGATCCATCGATAGAATTTAGAGTGTTTTGAAGAATGGATGAACTGTTTGTCCTTCAAATAATCTTTTGTAAGTATTGCTTTTCTCAGCTGGGCTTTTGATAGGACATGAATAGCAGACAGTTTGAGATTGTATTCTCTGACAAGAGCCTGGTGTGTTTGTATTCTCTGTTGCTGGTCCAGGCCAGAGTATTATGCCTTAGAAATTAGAAGTGCAGGAGGTAAAGTCGACATCTTCTTGTGAAAATTGGGCACCCATCTGAACAGAAGGCCATTCTAACTCTCCCTGGGGGGAGCTGAAGGAGCACTTGCAAGCAAATCCAGACCCCCCTCTACCAGGACTAAGTACGTGGGTTTATTCTGGCACTCAGATAAGTTCTCCAACAAACCCTATGATTCTGGACCTTAGTTCAATGGGTCCAAACCACAGTGCAGCCCCACTCTGATCAGGGGCAGATCCAAGGGAGAATATGGTAGGAGAACAAGTTATAGCCTATAGCTCAAAATACTCCCTACACGGCCTCTAGCATCCTTTGAGAGATCTGTAAAGGTCAAGAAGGAGTCTACACTGGAGATACTATCTGTGTGATTCCAAGAAAAAGGTGGTGACTCATTGCTTGAACAATGACTGGGAAGTCTCCAGCCTAGGTTCCGAGTGCCCTGTACTGCCAGCAGTATACACTGTAATTCCTTCACAAGAGTCCAAGCACATGATTTCTTGGTAGACCTAGCTGATCAAATCACTCCATAATCTTCCCTTAAAAGTTAAATTGATTAGTCTGCACAGTGAAGTTATTTGAACAAGCCAGGTACATTTGGAAACAAACCTACTCTTACTGTAGATTTGTAGTCGCTGTGGTCGCTACTGAGCCATTCTTTCTGCCTATAGATGCTGAGACCGTTTATCCGTTGACACCGGTTTATGCCAGGGTCTGTAAGGAAGAACTTGTGGCAGGTAGAAAGAGAATCATTAAGCAGAAAGACACTGTGGTGATGACCCAAGTGCAGTCCTCACATCGCACAGAGGCCTGGGGAAGCTGTGATCCTCCCACTTACGGAGTTTACTACGCTGGCTGAAGACTGGTTCCACATGTGGTAGGTCAGGTGTCCCTGTGAGAGGGAGATCAGAATGCAAAGGGAAAGTGCCTGTTGGACTCCTGGGCATCCAAGGGGCTCATCAGCATCAGTAACGTCCAACTTCTAATTAGAGCCTGTGTGCTGATGTTAACTGCTGGGACAGCTCCAGGCTGCATTCATCTTCCTGGCAAAATGAACCTGGAGACCACTGCTTCCCCACAAATGAAAGCAGGCTGACCAGGACTCCCAGAAGAGCAAAAAGCACCAGGGAAGTACTCTGTGAATTAGTTGTGTGAAAGGCAGCCCCATGTCTTGGCTTTCCAGGAGGCTTCAAGTTGCCTTGACTGTTACTCCAGTTCATTAAATGTTAATGGATTATCAATATAGGAAAGGTAATCCCCTGAAGCCCCTTTAATATGTTTTATTCTTCCTCTCAAATAAATGATTAACATCAATAGGAATTGCCAGTGTATGGTGTCTGGAAGACTCCTCGCTCCTTGAGGCTTTCTCCTGTAGTTTATGGCCCAATGAGGAGGCCTCAGTAACATCTCAAATAGAGAGAGTGGTAAAGAGTGCATATCTGCTGGTCGGTGAAGTGGAGGTGGGAAGGATCTGATGAGTGCACTGGCTGGAGGGTTATCTCACTTTCATAAATCACACTGTTCTTTTCCCTCACGGTTGGTCCTACTTACAGAATCATACTAGTGTAAAGATGAAAGGGGCCCAGGAGTTATTTTTTTCCAGCTTCCCATTCTTCAAAGAAGTCCTTCTGCAGCATGTGTAGAGGATCCCATAGAATCTGCGTTATCCTGGAAGGGGCCTCCCTGCCCCTGCCGAGGCACCTCATGCTACTTTTCTGCAGTTCTGTGAGTGGAAGACTTTCCTCCTCTCCCATCAGTTCTCACAGGTCCTCCTCCTTTATGGGACACTCACCGTAGCTACAGTCTCTCGTTTATTAGGTTGCCTTTCCTGACAGACTGGCAGGTCCAGGGGAGCAGGAACCATGCCCTTTACTGCTCACCATTTAGCATAGTGCCTGGTTCATTGAAGGTAATCAGGGTTTATTTGTTAAATGAATAAGTGAATGAGTGACTGTACTTGAGTTTAGAAATTTTGAAAGAGAACTAGTAAAGAATGATATAACGGGAAAATGGAAATTGAGTGTTTTGTGCCACATACCAGCTGATGCGTCTGCTCAAGAAGACTTTAAAAGTGAATATGAAGGGAGGAATAGGGAGAAGCACCCAGGAAAAAGTTTTTGAGAGAAAAGCACTGCAAAGTTATTTAAGATGGAGGGGTGAGAGAGAATATAGGTTGGAAACCAAGAAAAAACATCAGCCAGGGCGATACCCAAGATTTTAAAAAAAAATTTTTAGGACAAAGCAACCTTCAGAATATGGGAAATCTAGTTGATCTTCATATATTTTTTTTTAAATACAGCATGATAAACATGACCTCCCAAGTATTGCCATTCGGTGAGACTAAAGTAGATTGGAAAAGAGATTGATCATTCCTGTGGGGGAGAGGGGTCTGCTAGGTGGAGACTGATGCTCGTGTAGAACTAACTCCCCACTGCAGATAGTCGTGGCCTGGAGGAGAGCATCTGAGGGAAGGAGTGAGGACTCAGCCTCCAGCCAACCACACAAGGAGCACAGGTTAAGGTACAGGAGCACCTGGAAAGGTGCCCCAGCCGCTGCTCATATCACTTCCCCCAGTGGGCAGGAATTAAGTCCTGCCCAGGGTCTCCAAACACAAGTGGCAAGTGGCGAGTCTGTGACGCACCACCTCTCACTTCCTGTCCAGACATAGCTGCTGTTCTGCATCCCATCTCAGAGAAGAAAATCACAAACCACACAATTCTTGCTTTCTGCATTTTGCCCATCTAATGAGTCACCTGGTTTTGTCACTTCTACTCCTGCAATGTCTCTTGACATACCTTCCTTTCCACTAATGTAGCTCAGACCCCAGATTCTCTCCTGGGAATGGCCTCACTTGCCTTACACAGCCAACTCACACCAAGAGGACTGTCATTACTCATCAGACCTTTGTCACTACTTCCTATACACCCTATGCTCTCTGCCCTCATCATTTTCTCTTCCTGGGGCATCCCTTCAGTCCATCACCCCCTTCTTGCCAGTCAAATTCTGTACAACTTCAAGATCCTGGTTCTGTCCCATTTCATTTAAAAAGCTTTCCCTCTCTCCATGACTGCCCACACATCTCCTCCTGCTCCCTGGCCTAGAATTCTGCTTCCTTCTGTACCACATAGCATGTACCTTCATCTGCTTGGTTTGTGTATTTGAAGTTCCTGCTGTCCCTGCTCACTCCCCACACATCACCAACCAGTAAATGGCCTTAGTCACTGTTCTCACCAGTCAGCCTTCGACCCTAGCACTGGGTTTCACATACAAGCAATGCTCCACAAATGTTAATTGACTTGAGTGGGATGTTTCTTTCCAAGACATAGATTCCAAATGCTTCTTACGTTTATGACTTATCCTTCTGTTCCAAATATTTTCAGAGTCTGTTTCAGATCATTCCTGGAACTGATACCAAGCAAACTGAACTCTTGTTCCTGTGGTCACTCTTGACTCCCATTGGCCCGTGTCCATTTTTCTAATCTCCTCTTCTCCAGAAATCCATTAAGATTACAGTGTCTCCAGTGGCCTCTGCAGATTTCTTCACTCTCTGGAATGCTGTGCACCTGGCCTAAGAGCAAGAGCTCACTGAAACCGGTCACAGTGCCTTCCAGGCTGGTTAGGAAGGGCCTCATGTTTGAGGCTTCTGCTCGGTCATAGAAATTAACATTTCAGTCCCTCCACCAAAATGTGATTGGGTGTCCCTGCCCAGCACTGGACTACTCACTGCTCTCTCTGTCTTTGTTGGATTCCCCACCTACCCCACTGTATTTCAAGGGCATAGTCATTTGTCTGTAATAGTTGCGTATACATATTTACTCAGCAGTTTTAGGTATAGATCAACATGATTTTTCTTTCATAAAATTCTAGAATCTTCCCCTCTTGCATTCTTTCTTTACCTATTCCCTCTAAGAAAAGAGACTGCCTCTTCACCTCATAGTCTTAGTATAAATTTGTACCAATTGCTCCTTTATTAAAATATATATATAAAAGAAAAAGAAAGAAAACACTGGTCGACATAAACAGCACTAAATATAAACAGTGGAAATGGGCCTCTGGATTTTAACTCTACAGGGATGTTGTTACGGCAACCCAAGGTTGTCTTGGTTGGGGGTAGGGGGCCATGCCCACATGAAGGAGATAAAATCAAACTTGTGACTCCAGTGGTAGCTGTGTTCTCCAAGATTTTTCTTCCTTCTGAGACAAGAAGCAGAGCTTTGTTTTATCGGTGACATCAGATTTAGAATTGGGAGACAAATTGGGTGGGCAGTGGGGCTGTAGTTGGGTTTCCAGACTGGTTTATATTTCTCTGTTTAGAGGAATTAGAACAACTCCTAACACATCTGCTTTGGTTAGCCGTGTTCTAAGTACATAGTCTTAAACTTAGAGGATGGATAATGTAGGTAGACCATTAATTCCCTAATGAGAGCCTGAAGTTCTATTAAATTTAAGGAATTTTTTGGCTGGAATGTGAAGCAGATTTCTCTGTAGGGAAGGGGAGAAAATACACAGTTGCTACTGTACCTGTCCGGGCAGATAAGTTCCCACAGCAGAGATTGGCTGTGAGTCGGGATTCCCAACGAGGAAGGAACCCTGATGTGTGGAAGGAGGCAGAAAACGAAAATCAACACGAAATACGAAGCCCTGGTTTCAAAGCAGACAGGAAGGGGATGCAGGGGGTCCTGGGCAGACACTGCCCCAGGCACATTTTCAGAGTTTGGGGCGGAGGGGCAAAGCGAGAGCATGAGCCTTCATTTGTAAGAAGTAAATACATGATGAAATGTGTTTTACCAAAGGTACCTGAGATGCAAATCACTTCTGTTTCCTAAAGCTGAAGACTTGGGTAGAATAGGCCTCAGTTTGGGGAGGTGAAGTGGTCTCCTAGAACATGCTATCAGGAAAGGGAATATCTGAGCCCCAGGGCACAAAGAGGGAAAATGGAAAAGCGAGGGTGGGCAAAGCAAAGAAGGGAGATGGCGATAGCAACCAGGGAAACCTCCCCCAAATATTGTTTATTTGTTGAAAGTAGCTTCATTCATACTCTACAGCCAGGTGTAAACTCCGCTGTGTAACTGGAGGAGACACAGGACCGCTTCAAGTGCTTGCCCTGTTCGGTGTTTGCTGACTAAGGTCACAGAAGGGCCCAGAGCCTCTCAACACCCAACACCGCAGACACACAGGGAACCCACTTCCCATGAGCAGACCAGTGAATGGGAAGGCCTAGAAAACCAACACTGTGAACTGAACTACTTTGTAATTCTCTCCAAATGTCGTCTTTACCTAGCTGCAGGAAAAAAAAAGTGGAATAAAAAACAAAAACCAGCAACAGCAGTATAGTGCAATTAAAAAAATCTTTAAAATATTTGTTTAATATTTCACAGTTTACAAAGCCCTTTCATAATAGATTTTCATTTGACTTGCACAGCAATCCTGTGAGCTAGGCAGAACAGAGAGTCACTCCCATTTACAAATGCAGAAATGGAGGAGGCTTGGAGAGCTGAGCAGACCTGGCTGAGCTGTAGAGATTCCAAGGGTTGCACCCGGAACTTAAGCCCAGGCTGAATCCTCTGTATTCAGATGCTCTACACTTCCTATGGCAAAGTGCCTGAAGGAACCAGACAAATCCTACCTATAAAGGAAATGTCAAATCACACAGAATTCATATAAAATTACTTGAAAGGGCTCCTGCCTTTCATCCTAGGCTGTCCTTCTTACTGCTGGCATACCCACCAAATGTCACAGCTTCAGTGCCCAAAGCTTTGCCAGAACATGCTGCCCGCCCGCCGAATGGAGGATGTGACTGGTGAAGTGGTAGCCTTGGAGAGGGACAATGGGGTTCTCCTTCTGGGGAGAGGTGTCGGTGACTGGAGTCCTCAGGGCACAGTGGTTAAACTGGGCTTTGTATCTATTCAGGAAAGGTATCCAGGACCTCACTTATTTTTGCTTTCCAAATAAATAAATAAATAAATATCTGAAAGGATAGCTAAGGTCAGTGTAGAAAATTAGAGTTTGCTTGGGGGAAAAAATATGTTCTGGAAAAGATAAACAGTAGCTTGCAGTTTCACTGTTGGAACATTTGTTACAAGGTCCTGGTATTGATCTTTTATCACCCAATTTCCACTGGGAGCCGTGATATATTACCACGCTGGGAAGCACTAATGCAAGTGTGTGAATCAAGGGGGACCCTAGACAATATCTGTAGCGAGGCAGCATGCATTTGAGGGAGGGCAGGTTGAGAAGGGGGCGTTGCTAGCTGCAGAATTCCGAGGGGAGTTGTGCGTTGTGCTGTGTGCAAATGCATATCCGTGCTGGGGAGTGTTATGGGTTTATGAGGAGAGTGATTAAAATTGTATCAAAGAGGCTTGTGAAGCTTATGGTTCAAGTTAACTGTATGAAGTAAACAGCCTCTAACGGCCTCCTGGGAGTGTGACAGATAGTCTGTGGGTGTTACGGCAACATGGTACTGGTGAATGTTCTGGCCATCCCAAACTAATCACCATCTGTGAGCATGGGTCTCTGGGGAGCGTCTGGTGGTTGGACAATCATGGTAGTTAGCATTTTTAATCAGCTTCTGTGCAGCACAGATAGAAACCTTATGCTCAAGCCTTTATTTTTCTGATCCGTGTAGAATTACTTATGATGATGGCAGAGCACACAAGGATTTGGGAAGTGCTTCTGCAGGATGCGTTTTGTGGTCTCTCCACTCTCTTTTATCCAGTCCCCAGACCAACCATGAAAATTAGCCAGACCACTTGCTTATGGTCACTGCTCTTATTGCTTCTTTTTGCCACTGGCAGAAAGAAGCCCCTGTCGGGGATAGGGGCAGTTGCTTCTGTGTACAGTGGTATGTGCTATCGCAGGTCAGGCCTTGGGTTTGATATTCCTTTCTCTCCCTTTTCCCCCTCTAACTGTCCTTTACATCCCCATACCCTGACCCTCCCCTAAGACACACTTACCCCGTAGGTACTGACTTCTTTTTTTCCTGTTAGTTTTATTTTAGGGAGACATCACTTGAGGGCTAGAGTTGAGTGCTCTATAGGGACCAAGCATGAGGGAAGGTCAATGGTCACATCCTTAGAAATAGGCAGCTGGACCCTATGATTGGGGATTAAAGGAGAGAGTATCAAGTATCTTCTGTTGTGTAACAAACCAACCCACAACTAAGTGACTGAAAACAACTGTTTTATATAGCTCACAATTCTGTGGGTCAAGTGGATGATTGTGTTTGTTTGGGGCACTCGGCTGATCTCTGGGGAGCTCTCAATCATCTATGGTCCACTGGGGTTGGCTGGCCACGGAGGACTTTGCTTATGTCTGGTGATGGACAGATATAAGTGGTGTCAACTGGGACAGCCTACCTCTGCTCCACATAACCTCTTGTCCTTCAGTGTTCTGGCCCAGGCTCCAGCACCTGTGATCTCAGGGTTCTGAGGAGCAGCAAAACAGCAAGGCCCAATGTGCAAGCACTCGACAAGCCTCAGTTTCCGAAGGCTCCCTGTTGTAAGGAGCTGTAGTTCCTCTGCCAAGGCCTGGCCAGGGCTTAGCTGATAGTTGAAAGCAAGATGGATATTTGGTGTGAGATGCCAGAGGAAGAATGTGAAAAGAGAGTGAGAAGGCATCAGAGAAAAGAAAGTAGTCCCATACGCACATATCCAGCTGCCTACTAGAACTCTCTGCTCTGCTGTTCCAGGGGCACATCAAATCCCAAATGACCCAAACTGATCCCATCAACTGCCCCCCACCCCCCACTTTATCCTACTGTCCAGCATGGTTTTTTTTTCTCATCCTTACAGCAATCCTCATGCAAATACTGTGCCTAGTCTTGACCAGGGGTGGTGGATAAAGGCTTATAGAGAAATAATCCTTTGTAGGGTAGAAAGGGAGTGACAGAGAGAAAAAGGCAGGAAATTATTTGACATTCAAGTGAGGAATTGAGAGTTCAACTTCGTAATTTGTTCCAACCAAATTTAAAACAATGGATACGCTCCTCCTTTTTGGTTTCTTGTCCTTTTGCCCCAATCCTGAATGGGTTATAATTCCCATTCTTGTAGCTATAGATAGTTATCAGATGAGAGCACCAAAGGGTAAGTCAGGCATCACGGAGAGCAGAGTCCTCTAATTCAGGGTGTGCGTCAGTGTCGGGAGGAAGGAAGGAAGGAAGGAAGGGATGGAGGGAGGGAGGGAGGGAGGGAGGAAAGAAGGAAAGAAGGAAGGAAGGAAAGAAAGAAAGAAGGAGGGAAGAGATAGGGGAAGAGGAAGGAAGGGAGAAGAGAACAACCAGAGGACCGGAACAGCCAGAGGGAACCAGCCCTCTTTCCTAAGAGGCACCTACCTTCGATCTAAATGCTCCCACGTGGCTGTAGCTGCTGATGACCACCCTGGCTCTGTGCTTCTGTCTCCTTTGCTTTTTTCACAAAAGAAGTGTTCCCGACCGCCCTTAGACTGTTTTCTCCCCTGCTAGAACAGTCCTTCCTCTGCTCTTTTTTCTCACATACTGGAGAAGCTCTATGCTAGGACTAGCTGTGATTTAATGCTGTTATGGGTAAGGCCCTCTTGCCTCAGTGGTGATGCTAACAGAACAGTAGAAGAGAGCAAATGGAGAATCTCTGCAAATCCATATCAAGTCAGAAAGAAAGTCGGATGTTTCCACTGCTCTTCTTCTTAGACTGGAGCCAGACTCACACAGAGGCCAGCAGGGAGCTGACTGGTAGTAGCTGTCATATCCTGCCAGACCACAGCCAGCCTTTAATGGCAGCTGAGTGTGGGAGTGGTGGGCAAGCTGCCACTGTGCAGCAGTGCAGCAGTGGGCTTCCTCGGGTGGTGCAGAGTCACTAGAACCCTTGTTAAGTTCCACTCTGCCCACACCTTTCAGTTTGGAGAATAGTGACTGGTAATGAATAAAGTGGGACTTTCTTCATGATACCAGGGACTGGGAGCCTCATGGGGCAAATATTCTGAAGCACTCAAAGAGAAGGCCCATGGAGAGAAAGCTCACGTGTCCCCTGTTCCCCTGCCTGCAGGGTGACAAGTAACCTGCCCCTTGGGGTCATCAATATCAAACAGATTTACTAGTGTTCAACAGAGGCTTGGATGGGATGGCTTCATGGTGCCCTTTGTCTGCTGTTGCTTAAGAATCCGCATGCTCTGGAGTTGATTGTTGATGTCTAGATGAGTTGGCCCTTTGCAAAAGACCAACAAGGAGGTTTGTGCATTTGAGATTTTCATTTTTTTTTTAAGATTTCATTTATTTATCTTTAGCGGGGAAGGGAAGGAGAGAAGGAGAGAAATATCAATGTATGGTTGCCTCTCATGCGTCCCCAGCTCGGAACTGGCAAGTCAAACATAGGGATGATGTAATAGCTTCCTGTTGTCAGGAATACACGTTTTTTTAACAATGTTTAAATAGAAACTAGAAGAACAACATTTCTACATTTCATTGTTTTCTGTGAACACCTAGCATGAGACTAACAATGACAGTGGAGGTGGCAGTGATGATGATGATGCAGTGACAGTGGAGATGGTGATGAGTGCCAACATTCATTGAAGTTACTATGTGCCAGGCACTATTCTAAGTACTTTACATGTATGAACTCACTTAATTCTTACGACAACTTTATAAAGTGGGTACTGGAGTAATTCTCATTTGTACATATGAGAAAACTGAGCAGCCAAAAGGTTATGTGATGTAGCCACCATCACAAGGCTAATCAGTTGGGACAAGGACTTGAGGTGGCCTGACTTCAGAGCCTCTGCTGTTTACTCTGCCCGAATAGAGTTAGTAGAATCTCATTAAGTGGAACGGTAGCGTTGATGGGACAGCTTCATTGATGCAAAGAATCTCATTTAGCCTGCTGTGAGGATTTGATGACATGATTTGGTATCAGGTGACTTTATTTTTAGATTTAGTATGATTCACCAAGAGGTTATCAGACTTCGGGACTTCACAAAACTCTGTGTGTGTGTGTGTGTGTGTGTGTGTGTGTATCCATTAAGTATCCAGCCATGTGATATGAAAAATAGAGACATTTATTGAAGAAGATACAAGATACAAGAAATATTGTACATAGGACAATGATGCCTCAGTCCCCTTCAAAGTAGGAACCTTTGGACCTGACAGTTCTCCCACTCACCATCAGCTGCCCCATTGTATTTTCCTGAATCTCACTGATAGTCTTAAGTCCCTGCCCTTTTAAAGGTGATTTTAGTTTTGGGAAAAGCCAGAAGTCACAGGGTTACAAATCTTGGCTGTAGGGGGGCTTAGTCACCTGGGTGATTTGATGTTTCACAAAAAAACTCTGCATGAGACATGATGCATAAGCAGGCATGTTGTCGTGATGAAGCTGCAAATCACTGGTTGCCCATAGCTGTGGCCTTCTGAATCATCTTAATAGTTTCCACAAAGGAATGTTCATACTTAATGTAAAATTGATGCAGATTCATTGCTCTATTCACTTTTATTACAACAGCCACACAGTACACATGCTGACTCAATAGCATCTACCACCCCCACTGACTAGTACAGTGAAGTCGTTATTGTTCACACATGTGCATTCCAGTCTGCTCTCCTTGGCTGCCAGGTTACATTGATGTTGCGTAAATTGTTCTCATATTAACAATGGTAGGACTTTTTCTGGACTGTGTGTGTGTGTGTGTGTGTGTATTGGGTTGGCCAAAATGTTCATTGGTTTTTTTTCTGTAAGATGGCTCTAGTAGCACTTAGTTGTCTTTAACTTCATTTGAAATTTTGTTAGACTGTATTATGACAGCTGTCATATCAGCATGCATTTAAAAAAATCCTGTCAAAATTGGTGATTTTTGTCTAGCCATTTTAATATTGAAAATGGAAGAAAATGCACACACATTTTCAGCATATCGTGCTTTATTATTTCCAGAACAGTAACAACACAACCAAAACTCAAAAAAAAAAAAAAAGATTTGTGCACTGTATGGAGAAGGCGCTGTGACTGATTGAACATGTCAAAACTGGTTTGCAAAGTTTTGTGCTGGAAATTTCTTGTCGGATGATGTTCCACAGTCTGGTAGACCACTTCAAGTAGATAGAGATCAAATCAAGACATTAACTGAGAGCAATCACTGTTCTACCACAGGAGAGATAGCCAACATACTCAAAATATCCAAATCAGTGAAGTCATTGGTGAAAATGAAAAATGGGTCTTATTTTATGGAAAACACCATATGGACTTTTTAGCCAACACAATATATAAATTGTAAGATGACCTACATAGAGTTACATTGCTAACTTTATATATTACCAAGTAACACCTCTTAAAATTAAAAAAATACCACCACAAACTGTCACCATTATTTCATAAAGGAAAAGATGTAGTGTAGTGATTAAAGTTCTGGAGTTAACAAATGTTGATGATACCATTGACTAATAAGCTATGTGCCTTGGCAAATTTAATAACTTTGCTGCCTCCATTTCCTCATTGTAAAATGGAGATGATTACAACAGTATCATAGGGAGGATTACATGAAATAACGGATGTATGACACTGAGGGCCTGGCACAGAGAAGCACTTGGTACCTTTAATATTTTTATTGTTTTTGTCAACACCAAACAAAGCAAGAGATACATAATGTTAGATTAAGGAGCAATCCTTTCCACTGAAATTGAAGTTGAAAATTCACTGCACTGTTGTGTTTTCCTCATCTTATTTGGTCATAACCAAACAGTCATCTGGAAGCCATTGGTTGAGTCCTACTGACCTAATTAATCTTCCATCCTCTACCAACAAAACACAAGCTTTAGCACCTTCCCTCCCAGTCAGAAGGTAGGTGAGACAATGAGGAGTGACATGGTAGGCACAGAAATTTGGTTTCAAGGGAGGACACGTAAAGCAAATGGTGTCAGTATGAGAGTTTCCCAAGGTTGAAACTGTCTCAAGGCAGTAGCCCTACCTCTACTCTAAATTCAAGAAGTCATAACTCTGTAGTTCCTTTTAAAGTACTTAAGAGCCCACTGGCACCACTAAAAAGAGACATAAAATTCAGTGTTTTAAGATGAATCTTTGTCTTATTTTAGACCTTTTTTTCTTTTTTCTTAAAAAATTTATTTTTCAGTTACAGTTGACATACAATATTATGTTAGTTTAAGGTGTAGAACATAGTGATTAAATATTTACTATATTTTCCATGTGTAATGCACATTTTTGCCCAAATTTTTGAGGAAGAAATGAGGAGGTACATTATATATGGGTATAATGATTACATACCGTGGGTATAATAATCCCACGTATAATGGGCACAAACGTGGGTGTGCATTATACATGACAAAATATGGTATATGCCTTGTGAAGTGATCACCCCGGTAAGTCCAGTGCCCATCAGGTACCATATGTAGTTACCGCAGTATTATTGACTATATTCTCTATGTTGTACTTTACATTCCCCTGGCTATTTTTATAACTAGCAAGTTGAACTTCATAATCCCTTTCACCTTTTCACCCATCCCTCCTAAACTTCTTCCTACCTAGCAGCCACCTGTTTCTTGTATATCTATGAGTCTGTTTCTGTTCTGTTTGTTCGTTAATTTTGGTTTTTAGATTTCATGTATAAGCTAAATTTATGGTATTTATCTTTCTCTGACTTATTTCACTTGTTGTAATACCTTCTAAGTCCATCCATGTTGTCACCAATGGTAAGATTTCATTCTTTGTTATGGCCCAGTAATATTCCATTGGGTATATGCACCACTTCTTCATTCAGTTGTCTATTGGTGGGCATTTGGTTGCTTCCATATCTTGACTATTGTAAATAGTGCTGCAGTGAACATAGGGATGCATATACCTTTTCAATTAGTGCTTTGGATTTCTTTGGATAAATAACCAGAAGTGGAATTTCTGGGTCATAGGGTCGTTCTAGTTTTAATTTTTGAAGAGCCTCCTTACTGTTTTCCATAGTGGCTGCACCAATTTTCAATCCCACCAACAGTGCATGAGGGTTCCCTTTTTTCCACATCCTTGCCAACAATCGTTTGTGGATTTATTGATGGCCATTCTGACAGGTGTGAGGTAGTATCTCATTGTGGATTTGATTTGCATTTTCCTGATTATTAGTGATGTGGAACATCTTTTCATGTGTATTGACCATCTGTATGTCCTCTCTGGATAAATGTGTACCCAGATTTTCTGCACATTTTCAAGCATATTGCTCATCTTTTTGGTGTTAACTTGTATGACTTCCTTCTACAATATTAACCTGTTATTGGTTGTATCATTGGCAAATGTCTTCTTCCATTCGGAAGATTGTGTTTTCATTTTGTTGCAGGCTTTTTTCCTTTTGTTATCCTTGCCTTGGGAAACATGTCCAAAATACATATATATGTATACATATATATATTTGTGTACATATGTATAAATAAATATAAATAAATGCATATGCATTTATATGTATAAACATGTATTGTTTATATTGTAAAAATTTATATTTATATAATGTATAATATAAAATTAAAATAATTTATGTAAAACATAATATATAAATGTGAAATGAATATATTTATATATAAACATATAAATATTATATGGTATATGCCTTGTGAAGTGATCACCCTGGTAAGTCCAGTACCCATCAGATACTATATGTAATTACCATGTTGTCTATAATTTATGTCTATAATATAAATATTATATGTTTATATATATATTGCTAAGAACATTCTCAAAGAATTTACTGTCTATGTTTTTTCTAGGAGTTTTATTGTTTCATATCTTTCATTTAAATCTTTAATCCATTTTTGGCTAATTTTTGTAGTGATCTAGTTTCACTTTCTACATGTATCTGTTCAGTTTTTCCAACACCATTTATTGAAGAGACTGTCTTTAACCCAGTGTATATTCTTTTTTTCTTAACCATAGATTAACTGAGCACGTATGCTGGGTTTATTTCTGAGCTCTCTATTTTGTTTCATCGATCTATGTGTCTATTTTTATGCCAAAAGCATGTTGTTTTGATTACTGTAACGTGATACCTCCAACTTTGTTCTTCTTTTTCAAGATTACTTTGACTATTTGGGTTCTTTTGTGGTTTCAGATAAGTTTTAACATTACTTATTCTAGTTCTGTGAAAAATGCCATTGGTATTTTGACAGGGATTGCATTGAATCTTTAGATTGCTTTGGGTTGTATGGGCATTTTAATGATGTTAATTCTTCCTATCCATGAACATGGTATAATATTGCATTTATTTGTATCTTCTTCAATTTCATTCTTCAGTACAGTTCTTTTACCTTCTTGGTTATATCTATCCCTGGGTATTTTATTCTTTTTGATATAAGTGTAAATGGGATTATTTTTTAACTTCTCTTTCTGATGGTTTGTTATCACTGAATATTAATTTTGCACCCTGCTACTTTACTGAATTCATGTATTAGTTCTAACAGTTTTCTGGTGGAATTTTTAGGGTTCTCTCTGTATAGTATAATGGTATCTGCAAATAATGACAATTTTACTTCTTCCCTTTCAGTGTGGATGCCTTTTATTTCTTTTTCTTGTCTGATTGCTGTGGCTAGCACTTCCAATATTGTGTTGGATAAAAGTTACGAAATAGGACATCCTGGTCTTGTTTCTGATCTTAAAGCTGATAAGAAAGCTTTCAGCTTCTTACCATTGTGTATGATGTTAGCTGCAACTTTTTCACATATGGCCTTTATCATATGATTTTTATCTCTTATTTAATGTGATGTATCACATGATTGGATTTGCAGATAGGGACTCAACCTTGCATCCCAGGAAAAAAAATCCCGCTTGATTATGGTGTATGATCTTTTGAATGTATTGCTACATTTGATTTCTTAATATTTTGTTGAGGATTTTAGTCTCCATGTTCATCAGGAATATTGACCTATAATTTCCTTTTTTGTGTAGTGTCATTGTCTGCTTTTGGTATCAGGTTAATGCAGGTTCTATAAAATGAGTTTGGGAGGCTTCCCTTCTCTTTAATCTTTTGGAATAATTTGAAAGGGATAAGTATTAATTCTTCTTTGAGTATTTGATAAAAGTTACTTATCAAGCCATCTGGTCCAGGGCTTTTGTTTGTTGGGATGGCATATAAGTAATTGTCTGTCGTATTTTCTTATAAACCTTTGTATTACTGTAATATCAGTTGCCACTTCTCTGTCATTTCTGATTTTATTTATTTTGGCCTTCTTTCTGTTTTAATTGATGAGTCTGTCTAAATGTTTATCAATTTTATTGATCTTATCAGAGATCCAGCTCTTGTTTTCATTGGTCTGTTCAATTGTTTTTTTTCTCAGACTATGTCATGTATTTTCTTTCTGATCTTTATTAATACCTTCCTTCTACTCATGTTTGTTTTTGTTTATTTTTTCTTCTACTTTCTTTTTCTGTAAGGTTATATTGTTGATTTGGTATTTTTATTATGTCTTGAGTTAGACCTGTATTGCTATGAATTTCCCTCTTAAAACTGCTTTGTCTGTGTTCCATAGCTTTGGGGTACTTGTGTTTTTATTTTCATTTGTCTCAAGGAATCATTTGATTGCTTCCTGAATCTTGTTTTTAGTGCTATGTTATTTATCTTCCACATGTTTGTGTGTTTTTCAGTTTTCTTCTTTTGAGATTTCTAATTTCATAACACTTTCAAAGAAGATACTTGATGTGGTTTCAATCTTTTTAAAATTTATTGAGAATTGTTTTGTGTCCTAATATGTGGTTTATCCTAGAAAACATTCCATGTGCACTTGAAAAGAATGTTTAGTCTGCTGCTTTGGTGTGAAATGCACTACAGTTATCAAGTAAATTCATCTGTCTAATGTGTCATTAAGGGCACTATTTTCTTGTTTATTTTCTGTCTAAATCATCCGTCCATTGATCTCAATGAGGTGCTAAAGTCACCTACTATTATTGTCTTTCTTTTGATCTTTTCCTTCATGATTGTCAATATTTACTTAATATACTTTGGTGCTCCTACACTTTGTTTATAAATGTTTAAAGATTTATATTCTCTTGCTCGATTGTTTTAAAGTCTGTTTTATCTGACATAAGCATTGTTACCACAGCTTTCTTTTTCATTTCATTTCCATTTGCATGAAATATCTTTTTCCATTCCTTTACTTTTATTCTGTGAGTGTCTTTTGGTCTGAAGTGGGTCTCTTGTAGGCAGCATATGTATGTGTCTTGTTTTTTTTTTTCTTTCCATTCAACCATTCTCTGTCTTTTGATTGGAGCATTTAATTCATTTACATTGAAAGTAATTATTAATAGTTGTATAGTTATTTCCCTTTTATTATTTCCTAATTGATTTTGTAGTTCTTCTTTGTTCCTTTCTGATTCTCTTCTCTTGTATGTTGATAAACTGTCTATAGAATTATGTTTGGATTCTTTTAATTTCTTGAATATCTTTTATAGAGTTTTTTGGGTTGTGGTTACTGTGTGCTTCATATATATGAAACTATGTTTATAGCAGTCTATTTTAAGTTGATGGTCACTTAAGTAGGCAGACATTCTAAAATCACTACTATTTTTACTCATTCTCCCACATTTATGATTTTGCAATTATTTTTGCCTCTTTTTTTATGTGTTTGTGTATTTCCTTTATTGTAGTACACATGATTCTCCTATTATTGTCTTTTAACCTTTGTACTAGCTTTATAGTTAGTTGATCCATTGCTTTACTGTCTGCTTTGGTCAGTGAGAAATTTTTTTCTTTCCTATATTTTCTTATTCATACTTCTGATCTTTTCTTCTTAAAGAAGTTCCCTTTACATTTCTTGTAATACTGGTTTGGTGGTGATGAACTCCTTCAGCTATTGCTTGTCTGGAAAGCTTGTTATCTCTCCTTTGATTTGAGATGATAGCCTTATTGGGTAGAGTGATCTTGGTTTAGGTCCTTGCCTTTCATCACCTTGAATATTTCATGCCAATCCTTTTTGGCCTGCGAAGTTTCTGTGGAGAGATCAGTTGACAGCCTTATGGGAACTCCCTTGTACAAAGCTAACTGCTTTTCTCTTGCTTCCTTAAAGATTCTCTCTTTGTTCTTTAATCTTTGGTATTTTAATTGAGGCATGGCCCACATTGGATTTATTTTGCTGAGGATTCTGTGCTTTCTGGACTTGTATTGGGTTGGCCAAAAGACCATATGGTTTTTTCCCACAAAATAAAAGACACATTTTTCATTTTCACCAGTAACTTATTGATTTGGATATTTTCAGTATGTCAGCTATCTCCTGCTGTTGGCTTCTAGTGGGTAGAAGCCAGGGGTGCTGCTAAAACATCTTCCAATGCATAAGACAGCCCACAGCCAAGAATTATTTGGCCAAAATATCAATAGTACTAAGAAAATTAGCAACCACTTTGGACATGTTCAGTCAGTCACAGCACCTTCTCCATAGACTGCACAAATCTTTTTTTTTAATTTCAGTTGTGTTTTTACCTTTTTTTGAAACAATAAAGCATAATATATTGAAAATGTTGTGTTTTTTTCCATCTTCAGTATCAAAATGGCTGTATAAAAATTCACCTATTTTGATAAGATTTTTTAAAATGCATGCTGATATGACAGCTGTCACAATACAATTTAACAAATTTGTTTTGGAAGAAGTTAAAGACCATTAAGCACTACTAGAGTCATCTTATAGAAAAAAATAAATGAACTTTTGGGCCAACCTGATATGTTTATTTCCTTCTCTAGGTTAAGGAATTTTTCCATCATTATTCTTCAAATAGGTTTTTAATCCCTTTTTCTCTCTCTTCTCCTTCTGTTACCCCTGTGATGCAAATGTTGATACATTTGATGTTGTCTCAGAGGTCCTATTAGCTATCCTCATTTTAATTTTTTTTTCCTTTTTGCCATTCTAATTAGGTGTTTTCCACTGCCCTATCTTCTAAATCAAGACAAGATTTGATCCTCTGTTTCGTTTAATCTGCTGTTAATTCCCTCTAATGTAGTCTTTATTTCAGCTATTGTATTCTTCTTTTCTAACTTGTTCTTTTTGTTTTCTGTCTCCTTTTAAATGTTTTTTGTCTCTTTGTTGACGTTCTCACTGAGTTCATCAATTATCCTCCTAAGGTCATTGAGCATCTTTATAAACACTGTTTTGAACTCTGTGTCTGGTAGACTGCTTATGTCCATTTCATTTAGATTTTTTCAGAGTTTTGCCCTGTTCTGTCACTTAGAACCAGTTTATTTGTCTCCTCATTGTGGCTAATTCCCTGTGTTTCTTTCTGTTTATTAAATGGGTCTTCTATGTTTCCGGGTCTTGAGAGGGTGGCTTTATATAGAAAATGTCCCATGGGACCCAGTGACAGTCTCCCTGGTCACCTGAACTGGGTGCTCCACAGGTGATTCCTTGTGTGGATGGGTTGGGTGTTCCCTCCTGTTGTAGTTGAGCCTGGATTCCTACTGGCATATCAGTGGGTGGGGTTGATTTTCATGCTGACTGGCCGTGAGGCTGTCTGTGAGTACAGCAGATGAGCTAACCCCATGGAGCTGGAGTAGCTTTTGTTGGACTTCTGGAGGTACTTCATTGCAGGCTGGGGGAACCATCACTTCTGTCGGGCTTGGGATCTCATGGTAGAAGCTAGAACGTGATCTGGGTTTGGTTGTTGCTTGTGCTGGGCTTGCAGGTGTGTGAGAGTAAGTATGTGGTGAACCAAGGATAGCTGCCACTTGTTCCTGGTTTGATCACCTGTGGTGGGCACCAAGATGTGACTTAATGCTAGGCTCGTGGCAGCTTAGCTGAAGCTACATTCCAGGCCCCGACTGACCACGTTTATGCCAGGCTTGGGGCCACCTGATAGGAATTATAATGCAAGTCGATACTGGTCTCTGCTTTTGCTGGGCTTGGGCTGCTTACCAAGAGCTATAAGACACTCAGGCTGGTCACTGCTTGTTTGGGGTTTGTGGACCTGTGAGAGATTTTGGGAAAGTCCACAGCACAAGCCAAGGTAGGCTGCTGGAAGAGTGTCAGGCCAGATGAGCAAATTAAGGTGAGGTGGGGGTCTCGGGGAATCACCAGGGTGGGGCAAATGGTGTTAGCCAGGTTAATGGAGAGTAATAATTTGGCACTTGTCTGTGTTTCGTGTCTGGATGGGAGGAGGGCTCCACAAAGAAACAGTGGCTTGCCTGCACTCCAGTCCCCAGATACAGTTGCTTAGACACCCACCCCTCTAGCCACACCCTTATGTTTGTTGATTTAGTTCCTCCCCGTGTGCCCAGGGGGGAGGGCCTGCCACCCTCCCCCCTTTTTGAGGGGCTGCTCTTGTGCTGGAACTTAGAAGGAGTGAAGTTTTTAGCATGTGAGTCTGTGTACAGGCCCCTTAGGAGGTTCACTTCAGCCTCCATCAGTACCCCCTCTTTCTTGGACACAATCCCTGCTGGTTTTTACAACCAGATGTCATGGGGCTGGGGACTTCCAAGCTGAGATATCCCTCTTATTTCTGAACTGCCACAGGTGGGTGTGGGACCTGCCAGTTCTGCATCTCTGTCCCTCCTTCCTATTAGTCTTCTCAACATGACTTCCTTATATCTTTAAGTTGTAAGACTTCTGTTCAGCTAGTCTTCAGGTATTTCTCAAAGATGATTGAGAAATATAATGTAATTATGTAATTACAATGTAATATAATGTAATTATATTTCTCAAAATATAATGTAATTTTGATGTGGTCATGGAGGAAGCAAGCACAGCATTGGCTTACCCAGCCATCTTGACCAGAAGTCTATCTTACACCTGCTTAACACATGGGAGCCCAAGCAGCCCAACCGTGGGAAAGGGGAGAATTCCATGGCCTCCTCCTTGAGTCTCACCACAGATACACAGATATTCAGAGTGGGCTTGCCCCTCTGTGAAGAACCCTGTAAGAAATTAAAATCCATGACCTGAGAATGCCACTGCTGCTACTATGCTACAAACCAAAGCCTTTTTCAGTAGAAAAATCAAAAACAATAACAAGAAGGTAGAGCATTCAGTTCATGTCCAACCATTTAGCCCCCTGGTCCCCAGGCCTCCTGCACACCACGTTTCTAGTGTTCCACTCTGAAACACCAAGGTGAAGGAAGCCTGAGCTCTCCCCACACTCAGTATTTTACCCCCTCCTTTAGTCATTTGTGTGATTGATGCCCATGCCCAGCCACCCTGGAGAATAAGAACAAATACTCAGTCTTTATTATGCGCCCACCCACCACGTCCACCAGTACTTACCATGAAATTTGCAAATAGTAGGTTCTCCACAAATTTCTTAAAAGAAAAATAAAAGCATTTAATCTATAACCAAGATCTGTGTAGCTACATTCATCCACTCCCAAGTACTATAGCATTATATTTATGTTGTTATTGTTGAATCAAAATTTTAGTCTTTCAGAAATAATTCTGTTTTGTTAACATCAGTAATGACAGGCTATATTTATATGTACTACTGAAATGTGCAGAACAGTTGGGAAGAAGAGGGCTTCCTTTCCTGAGTTGATTCATATTATATATGCAAAGTCTATTAAAGTTAAACTGTAAATTTCAGTGAAATTAAGACTTTTTTCCAGCAAGTAACTCTCTCCATTTTACCTAACAATCCCAGTGACTCAGGCAAACCACACCAGTGTTGCCATAGGAGGAATGGAGGGTTTGGGTCTGAGAGAGCCCATACTTCAGCCTTAAATGAGAAGTACCATTTGGTATGGGAAGGGCAATCCAGCTCTCTCAAGAGAAATGGTACTCAGATGAGAGCCATTTTATCCCTTTCAGAGAACCTACAGATTAAATGAAAGGAGAAATGGAGGTAGATGGGGAATGAAAGAAGAGGAACAGTAATTAAAGTAAGAGAAGAATGTAAATATTTCAGTTGATTGAGAAACATAAGATTGCTGAACAGAATGGTTGGCCTGGGGGAGACCAGGGCTACCCAGGTGCCTGCACGAGCACGGAGCAGCCCTACTATGTGGCCTTTTTTTCCTTCCAAAGTGATAAATAAAATCTGTGCTGCTTAAAGTAGTAATGGTACATGTCTTTAATGTCAGGGGGAAATCTTTTATGTTTTACTTAAGGATTATTAGTTGACAGATTTCTTACCTATCTGTAAAGTGGCCAGCTCTTGCATCATTAGCATACAAAACTTTTAAAATTTGTGCTTCTCAAGCTTAAAGGAAAACCCAGCCTCTTACACCAAACCTTTCCCTTACAAGGTTCCCTAGTCCTTCATAGGATGTTCATTCATTCATTCATTCATTCATTCATTCACTCAGCAAACATGGATTTAGCACCTACAGTGTGCCACATACAGTGCTAGATTCTGGGTGAACAAGAGGAGTTTTAAAATCAGTCCCTGACCCCTTGGAAATTACTGCTTGGAGAATTCCACTGGCACACTTCATAATGTAGCCACATCTGAAAGAGAGACTGAAAGGCAGAGAGGCCCAAAGAGCGAGAAGGCTGCAGTGCATGAGGAAGGCCAGTCTGGGCCAGCCTCTCTCTGAGGCTTCCATTCCCAGTGCACTGACTCTGGGAAGGTTATCAAAGGAACTGGTGCATCACATAAAGGTGAGCAGTCCCTGGGGTTCTATGTTTCTAGGCTCCTGAGGCCTTGAGATGGGAGCTTTGACTGCTGTTGTTTGTGAGGCAGAGTTGCAACGTAGTATGTGGTATGACACCAAGAATCCGCTTCCTTCTTCTGGAAGGCTCAGGTCCCACCACGTTAGATTCTCTTTGGTTTCTCTTTGCTCTTTGCCAGTAGAGTCTGGTTTGGGGCTTTCTGTCAACTTGAAAGACTTCCTTTTCTCCAGCCAGTTTGGTCTTGCAGATTCTGTTGTGAAGCCAACAGCCGGGCTGTGAATAGTCCAAGCCCAGCCAGCCCTTCTTTGAAAAGCCTTGTTAGAACTAGGTCATCAGGTTGTCGATGGCTCTTACACAGACTAGGCAGTGCTGCAACTTTTAACGTGCATTGCGTATGGAATACCAAACTTGTTTCCAAACTAAATAGTTTCCAATGAGCATTTAATGGGGGTTTTTCATTTGAAATAGATTGAAAACAAGCTATTTCCTACTCCCATTTCAAACAAATTTTGGTCCAATTATTTTCCTTTTTTTAACATAAAGTTAAATGGACTATTCTGCCCATCCTGACTGAGCTCTACCATGATTTCTCTTGATTATGCTTTTATGCTGTGAATTGTAAGGCTTCAGAGACATAATGGACGTCTGTGGGAGAGTGGCAGCAATTTTTTAAATTCTGCCAGTGCTTGTCAGCGTTCCCTCTGGTGCCTGCTGTGCAGGAAGAAAGCCCCCCACCGAAAGAAAAAATCTGCCAACAAAACCAGCACTATCCGCCTGTCTTGTGGGGCTTGGCACAGGAATGGGCCTCCTCTCTGCAAGTCTATGTAGGGCATGCCCTCAGCCACCAGTGAAGCCCAGTTTCCAACCATCCAGCCCTACTCCTCCCCTGATTTTCCAGCCATTGGCTTTTTGTGGTGTTGAGGGTTTCTTTTTTTTCCCTAGTCTCATTTTTCTTAGTTTTACTTGGACCACAGCCTCGGGGAAAAGGAGCTCCTGGCACCCCGCCTTCCACTTGGTCCTTTTCCTCCAGCAGCCTAACAAAATGGAAAATAGAATACCTCACAGTCCTTTTTCCTGGGTGGTGGGGTTATCTGTTGTTTTGTTTTGTTGGTGGAGGTGGTGGTTGTCATTCTGGATTTGCAAAAGCTTCTGGAAAACTCAGGAGAAGAAAATACTTCTTGCTTCCAATGTCTGTCTTTAGGGAGGTTGACTACCCCACTAGCAGGTATGTGGGGAGTCCACTGGGCAATGCCTTTTAGTGGGAACAGTCGCTTTGCTCTCACCCAGCAGTGCCAAGAATTTAACTAGCCCCACTGGAGGAAAAAAGCCATCCCCAGCTGCCAACGGGACAAGCACAAAAGGCTTTCTTGGTTCTGGTGGAAGCCCTGTACGCTGCCCAGACATCTTTGGTGCGGGAGCAATCAAGGTTTTGGCTTTAGGGAGGTGAAAGGTTACATGCTTTGTTTGCTGGCTTCTCTCTTGGGTTTCCATCCATTCTCAGTATTAGTTGGGAGTTACTCAGTGTGGCTCCTTCAGGTCACTGTGGGGCTCACATCCTCCCACAAGTACCGGGCAGAGAGGCACCAGCTGCTTGTTCTAGTGAGGCAGACCTGTCTCAAATCAAAACTCCACTCAACATCTTCCCGAAAAACCCTAACTGTGGTGCAACTGCCAGCCACTCCCTTTGCCCTCATGTGGGTAAGGTGAAGTGCACAGGTGGCGGGTGACATTCTTAGCATGATAGAGCATCAGCGTTGCGTAACACTCAAGAGCAGCCACTGAATGCAGGCCTCTACTGCAAGTGTCCTCAGCGTTACCAGGGAGAGGTGATCTGGGCTCTCTCTGAACTTCTTGTGCTGGAAAACTTAACCTGGTTTTGAGTAAGTAAACTAAGGATACCTCTAATTCATATAAAATCTCCTCCTTTAAGAAGTGAAGTCTGTTACTTTCTTTCATTGCTTCTGCCCCCTCCTGGCCCCATGAAGACTTAGTCCACTGTCTTTGCCATCTGTTATCCCTGCAGACGTTTGAAAGCAGTGACATATTTCTAAGTATCTCTTGTCTAGACCTATAGTCCGTTCTTTCAAACATTCCTCTAATTTCTTGGTTTGCCAACCCGATGTCATTTAGTTACTCTCTTCTAGACATGCTCTGGTTTGTTAATTCCTAGGTTGAGCAACCCAGAATGGGTGAGGGACTGTCACTGCTCTTGACAGAGACCAGTGCCACCTTATAGTGGTGTTGGCTTTTCTGGCGGTTTTACCAAAAGCGTTTGTTTACTCCAGACTTAATTTGAGTGCTCACATAAATAACTAGGCAGCTATGTGCTCCACCTACACATGTGTATTTCTTACGTGAGTGTGCAAACTACATTTATTCTAATTAAAGGCCATCTAATCAGGATAAGATGGAATTCACCTATTCCTTTAGTGTGTGAAGATATTTGGGGTCTGTGTTTTATGATCCAGTACACTACCATTTTCAGCTTCATGTGTGAAAATTCAGTTCAACGTGAGACAGACATTATCCTGGGATGCAGTGGGAACAAAACAAGCAGTAACTGCCCTCAGAGATTATTGGGAAAGACACCTGTGGGGAATACAGAGGCGAGGTGCCTCACAAATCCAGGCTTTCTGGGAAATGGAGTATTTGTGAGCTGGAGATGGCTGGGGGAGAGCCAGGGAGTAATGTGCCGGGGAGGAGGACCTGCACACACAAAGTGGGAAAGGTGACAAAAGGCATGGTGTCTGCAGCAGCTCGTCATTAGACGATGCCCCTGGTTCCCACCAGCTGCCAATACAAATGTGGAACCTGAGAGGGTGGATGAAACTAGCATTGGAGACCTTCATCTTCTCCCTGTGGGCACATCAAACATTCATGAACTCACCTAATTACATTTTTGTCCCAACTACATTTCTCTGTCTTGAGCATTTGAATTCCATGTGAAAGCTCATTTATATTTCACTGAATACAGCGCTTCCCTGTCTCCATCATTTTCAAGTGTATCAACCTCATTCCCTATGGGGAAAAAAAAGACTTCTTCTGATGACTTGTTCTTCATAACCCACGTTGGCTTTGTGTGGGCACCATTCTTCCTAAGAGTTCACCAGCTGTCATTCTGATAATCTGTTTTACTTCCCAAGGCACTGGTTACCATGGTCGGTTATTTACGAAGTTGTACCTAGAACCCCTAGGTACATCATTGTACCGCGGCACCAGGCTTAACATCATGGTTTGGATTTTCCCAGGCTCAGGGGCCTCTGCCTACTGAGGGGTGTTAGGTAGATTCTCTACATGTGAATTACAAGGGAGCAAAACTACTTATGTTCCTGACAGTTATGGAATGCGTTGGTAGACTAGTGATGAAAACCGTTGCCAGTTTTCTGGTCTGGGACTTCTGCAGTCTTTGAAGTCTAGTAGAACTCCAGAGTCTTTGCAAGAGCAAAGGGACAAATGCTATCTCTCTCAGTCCTTGGTGAACTAGACCTTGAGACTTCATAATGAAATGGATTTAATAGAGGCAGGGAAGCTTGGATATTTGCCCCAGTCAGCAGGCATCTTCTGTTAGTAGGAGAGTGTGTCCTTTGTACTTAAACAGTTTCTCCAAAAGGCTCTAAATGAGATTTGGGACTTAAACAAGATTTTGTGTGATTTGCTAATTACCCAAGTTACTATTACCTGATTAACACAGGAATCCTAATAGTCTGTTGCAGTGCATTTCTTCCGTGTGCCAGGAGGCCTGACGTCTGTCACCTGTTCACTTGGAGGCATTTTAATTAACCCAAATTGTGTATGTCTTCTTGCTTTATGATTTGGTGCCTGGATTTTGTATTTAAAAGTTAATAACTACCTAAAGGAGATTTGCTGCCAAAATACAAGTAGTGAAACCCTGACAAATCTGTCGCTGCGAATCAAATAGAGATTGTGGTTTATTCCAAGTCCTTAGACCAGGAAATGGTACAGTGGATACTAAGGAGGGCTTCCTAGTGACCAGTCAGAGACATCAAACACAAACACCTCAAATCTCACTTTGCCTTACCTGCCTTAACTAAGGCCTCTGACACAGTGGTGATGTAACTTGAGAGGCTAAATTTCTCTCTCAAGATCACACAGGAGGCCAGGCCTACAGTTCAGGTGTTTAACGTAATAATAATAATAATGGCTTTCCCCTTTGACCACTGGAAGGCTGTGTTGACTGGTGTTTCAGAGGTGGGGTTTCAGTTTGATACAGTCATCTAGGTTAGAGGCGCAGCAGGTTTCCCTTCAGATCTGAATGGCTTCAGGGCATGCTAGGGGGCTCTGTACAGCAGCTGGGAAGTTTCCTCCTTCCAGTAAAGGTGGCTCATTTATCTGGCTCTGAGTTCTGCAGCTTGTCTCCAGATACACTGTGTCCTGAAAGGGGTGAGTAGGATGGTAGCAGTCTGGGGCTGATGTGCTTGAATGGGGGGTGGGCGGATCCCTGCATCTTCTCTCTAAAAGTGGAGGCCTGGGTCTCTACCCAGACCAGACGGCAAATCAGAAGGTGGAAAGCTAAGGGATATTCTCCAAACCAGTGTGTGCTGGCCTTGCCTTGAGTGGGAGATGATTCCTAGGTTGGGGCGTGCTAAGGGTGGAGGACCCTCCAGGACTTGCTTGTTCCCTGGGTTTGGTGAGAAGCTCCCATGCTGTTCAAGTTCTCTGGATGTTCAAGAGGAATAACCCGCCCTGGGCACAAACTGCTCATCCACAGGAAGTGACTATTAGTTCCTCCAGGGCATGAGGACACCTCGTGGTAAACTGCTCCGTCCAAGCTCTCTAAACGGTAGCCCAGTGCTGCCACAAAGTGAGCCTCATTGACCTTCCTCAGGCGAGCAGATCAATCCTAGAAAAGTGTCTATTCATGTTTGACCAGGCACATTCCCAGCGTGGACAGTAAAGTCTTTTTTGACCTCCCAAGTTAATCGTGCTCCTTCCGTTTCTCTGCCTCAGCCAAGCCTTAACTCCTGGAAAAAGGTAGTATCTTATGGCCAGAGGGTCATTCTCAGAGGATTTACCTCTGCCCGTCCTCTCAGGGACATCTGGCGATCTCAGAGCTGTCTTTATTTCCACATTCACATCTCAGTGTTAACAGGCAGCTCAGGCCTTCTACCCCTTAATATATGGCATGAGGGAAGTAGGTAGGGGCAGACATGAAACAGGATTAGCCAGGAGTTAGTATTTGTGGAAATTGTTACAGTTTTGTATTTTTGTCTAGTTTTGTCTGTCTAGTTTTGTATTTTTGAAATTTTCCATAATAAAGAGCTAGGAGCAAATAGGGCCCTTAAGTTCCTTTGGTAGTCACCTCTCCCTGCCACAGTATAGGTAATGAGTGAATGCTATTTGCTTGGGATAGTAACCAGAATTAAAATGTAGATACAGATCAGTGATACACTGGTACAGAGTTCATTTTTTAAGTTTCAATGTAATACATGTTTATTATAAAAATACTCACAACCAGGGAACACCATGGTAGATGATTTGACTTCTAAAGCCCTTTTATGCAGGTAATACTGATAAATGTACATTCTTGTGCAGCTTAATTTTATTTTATTAATTTTATAAAATTTCAGCATCACTGAAGTATAATTGACAAATAAAATTATAAGATATTTACAGTGTACACTGTGGTAATTTGAAATAACATGTATATTGTGAAAGGATCCAGCTAAATACCACATCTATTACCTCACATATTTATTATTTTTATTATTTGTTTGTTTTTGGTAAGGACCTTTAAGCTCTACTCTTAGCAAATTTCTTATTCTACCATGGGGAAAAAAAGGGTCTTGCCATAAGGACAACATGGCTGGACCTTGAGAACATCGTTGTCCATGAAACAAGCCTGAGAAAGAAAGGCAAGTACTACAGTACTGCATGGTATCACTGGTAATGCGGACTCTAAAAACGAACAAACAAACAAAAACTGCAAAAAAGCATTGCCAGGGCCTGGGGTAGAGGCTATGAGAATAAGAGAAGCTGGTCAGAGGGCACAGCTTTCAGCCAGGAGATGAGGAAGGTTCGAGGATATACTATAGCAATGGTGGTTGTAGTTGAGAGAGGTTCATTTTACATTTTGTTTTCTTTTGCTATGTTGTTTTTGTTTTGATTTGTTTTCTAAAGAAATTTTGTTATGCATATTATTCATCAGCTTTTCTAATAATTTTGCTCAAATATAATTTATATGCCATAAAATTCACCAGTACTAAGTGTACAATGCAATGATTTTTAGTAAATTTACAGTGCTATACACTTAATTCAGGTTTTAAAACATTTTTATCATGTCAGTGAAATCCCTTATGCCCATTTGCAATCAGTCCCCATCATCACCCCGGTCCAAGGCAACACTCATCTATTTTCTGTCCGTATAGAGTTACCTTTTCTGAACATTTTCTATACATAACAGCATACAGTATGTAATCTTTTACACTCAGCTGCTTTTACTTAGCATGTTTTGAAGTTCATCTGTGTTGGAACGTGTATCAGTGGCTTATTACTCTTTATTGCTGAATAATATTTCACTGAATGGATATACCATATTTTGTTTACCCACCAATGTATGTTTGTTTCCATTTTTTGACTAATTATTAATAATTCTGCCATGAATACTCATATACAAATCTTTGAGTGGACATGTTTTTATTTCTCTCCCTAGATACTTAGAATGAATTGCTGGGTATGCAGTAAATTATTGTTTAACTTTTTAAAAGATACTTCCAAACTGTTTTCCAAAGTGGCTACACCATTTTATGTTCCTCAAGTAATGTAGGGGGTTCTGTTTTCTCCACATCCTCACCAACGTTTCTTACTACTGTTTTTATTGTAACTATTCTTCTGGATATGAAGTGGTATATCACTGTTCTTTAGTTTTAATTTCCCTAATGACTAATGATGTTGAGCGTCTTTTCATATGGTTTTAGACATTTGTAGATCTTCTTTGATGAAATACTATCCAAATCTTTTGCCCACTTTTCAAAATGGGGTTCTTTGAGTTTTGTCTGCTTGTAATTTAATTGACTTTTAAGTGCTCTTCATGTATTCTGAATACAAGTCCTTTATCAGGTATGTGATTTGCAGATATTTTCTCCTAGTCAGTTGCTTGAGTTTTCATATTATAATAATATCTTTTAATTTCATTAAGTGTTAAATTTTTAGTTTTTATGAAGTCCAATTTATCAATTGTTTCTCTGATGGATTTTGTTGCTGTATCTAAGAACCCTTTGCCTAACTCAAGGCCATAGAGACTGTTTTCTGTGTTTTCTTCTAAAAGTTTTATAATTTTAGCTCTTCAGTTTAGATCTTTTTGATCGAGTTAACTTTTGTGTATGGTGTGAAGTAAAACAGAGTCTAAACTACTTTCCCTACGTGTGGATATCAAGCTGCCTCAGCATTCTTTAGGAAAAAGACTGTCACCTCCCTGTTGAAATGCCCTGGCACTGCTGTCAAACCTCAACTGACCCTATGTATAAAGGCTTGTTTCTGGGACTCTAATTTCTGTATCTTTGATCTCTACATCTTTCCTGTGTCACTACCAGACTGTCTTGATTACTGTAGTTTTATAGCATGCTTCGAAATTGGGAACCGTGAGTCCTCCAATTTTATTCTTTTTTTTAAAGATTGTGTTGACTATTGTTTACCCTTCACATTTCCATACAAAATTTAGGATCATCTTGTCAATTTCTACCGCAACAAAAAAAAGTCTGTTGAAATTTTTATAGATATTGCTTTTAATCTGCAGATTAATTTGGGCATGATTGCTACCTTGACAATATTGAGTCCTCCAAGCCATGAATATGGAATGTCTTTCCCTTTATTTAGATATTCTTTAGTATCTCTCAAATTAATTTTGTAGTTTTCAGTGTACAAGTTTAGTGTTTCTTTTGTTAAATTTACTACCAAGCTTTTATGTCTCTTTGCTGTTGTTGTGAGTTTTGTTACTGAGAATTTTTTAAATTTCTTTTTCAAACTGTTCATTGCTGCTTTAGAGAAATACAATTGATCTTTACATATTGATTTTATATCCTATGTATATCCTATGAATATGCCCAACTTGTTTATTAGTTCAAGTAACAAACTAGTAGTTGTTTGTGGATTCCTTAGGATTTTCTATGCATAGAATCATGCCATTTGTGAATAAACATGGTTTTTCTTCCTCTTCTCCCATGTGGAATCCTTTTCTTGCCTGACACAAAATTTAAGAATAAAATTCATTAATATCCTGGCAAATTTTTATGATCGTACTTATAATATAGATGAGGGGTAATAGCCAACTTTTGCAATCCAAATTAGCCTTATGGAGGCAGAGGGGAAAGTTGGTCACTGCTTTAGCTGAGGAGTGAAAATGCCACTTCACGTCCTACTTGTGGTTTCGTGATTTCCTGTTAGGGGGTGGTTCTTTCAGCAACCTGGCCAGAGCAGACATTAAAACCCTTACAACGAGCATGGAAGAGCCCTGACTAGGCAAAGATAGATGCCACACATCCTCCAAGCTCATTGATGTAACCCACTGGAAAAGCTCTGATCTACACGAAAGCTCATCTCCAAGCCTACCGGTTGTTTTAACAGTATGTGTATTTGGTTTCCTAGGGTTTTTGTATAGTTTTATTTTTGGTTTGGTTTGGTCTGGGTGTTTTGTTCATTTGTAGCTATGCTTTAGGAAGGGTATCGGAGAAGAGACAAACCACAGGTTGAACACACAGTGAACAAAAAGTGAAAGGATGGTGATAACAGTGAGGGGAGAAATGGTAAAAGTATTAAACTTTCCGTGTATATTTCCTGGACAGCTGCTAGTTCAAGCCTTGTGCTCAAGAGCTGAACAGCACCACTGGCGAGCCAAGTGAAGGCAACTTCCCAGTGTGGGTAGGCTCTGAGGGCATTGGCCAAGCCAAAAAACTAATGACTCTCTCAGTTTCTTTTGTGGCAGATGGATCAAATTCAAGTGCAAGTCCTTATAATTTTCCTTATGAAATTCTAGCTTGTTAGAGTTAATCCATTGGTCTAGTTTTTACAGGATCTCTTTGGATTCTGAATCTGGTTTCTGAGCTAAAGATTAATAACCAATATTAAGCAATGTCACCCCAATAAAGTCAATAAAAACACTAGTAACTAAGCTAAACACTTATTTCTCACAGTGATAATCTTGTGTCCTCCCAAAAGTTGAATCTCATTCACTGTAGAATAAACATATTACCTCCCATAGCTTCTCGAAAAGATCCTCAAGAAATATCAGGGAAAAAATTAGACATTAAAAAAAAAGAAAACCTACCATACAGCCAGGAGGGCAAAATACCATACAACATACTGTTGGAGGGCATTTACAAATAAACAAGGGAGGAGGAGGCTAGGTCCATGTGGGAATGGGTTGGAGTTGGGGACCATCAATATTAACTCATGTCCAGCTTAATACAGATACAGACGATTACATATAGAACTGTTCATCAGTCTGTGCTACCAAAGGTTAGTATGCTCACATTTATTTCTGTGTCCTATCAGCAGGAAGGGCTGGAAAGAAAGGGTGCCCCCATGGCAGGGAGCACACCTTCATCCAGATCTTGGTTCTAATACCATTGTCCAATAAAAGGAGAAATGCCTTATAAGAGAAATGGCTGATTCTAGGGTTGGGGCAGGAGATATATTGATATAAGATGAGTCTGGGGTATTTTATAGTGTCAGAAAGTAAGGAAGTGCTTAAAAAGAAAAAAAAAATTAATGGAAATCTGCCAAAGGATCACAGGATCCAACTGAAAGTGTTCCTAAGGGCTAATCCTGGAACAGTTTGAGTAAAACAATAAATAAAGTGGCACTGGATTATAACCCAAGGTATAAAATAAATATTCATGATTTTGTAGTTGTATAAATAAGTTAATACATGTAGGAGAGAGAAACCTCCCAGAAAGAAGAATCCCAAATAATTTATGTAGATGTTCTATCCTTAAGGAGGAGTACCCCCAATTCCTTAGATCTTGGCCATACATAGTGACTTTCTTCCCAGAATTCAGTGTGGGGTGGGGGATGGGATAACTGTCCAGTGGAGACACCTGACACACACCACTCCAGCCTGGTGATCAAGGCCAACATCAACAGTCATAAATCATGTTGATAGAATAGACTTTTGATATTATATGATGAAAATGATATAATAATTTACCTCTGTGATCTTCCTCCCCAAAATCCATAAACTCAGTCTTATCATGAGGAAAACTCCAAACAAATTCCAGGAATGGGGCATCCTATGAAATAGCTCAGTACTGTCCCAAAATGTCAAGGTCATCGAAATCAGGGAGATTTGGGAAAACTTCCACAGCTAAGAGGAGCCCAAGGAGACACAACAGCTAGATGTAGTGTGGTACCCTAAATAGGATTCTGGAACAGAAAAAAAGAGCATTGTAAAAACTAAGAAAATACGAATAAAGTATCAACTTTAGTTAATAATAATGTATCAATATTGGTTTAATAATTGTAACAAATGTTCCATACTAAAGTAAGATGTTGGTAGTAGGGGGAACTGGGTGTGGGGTATATGGGAATGCTCTGCATTAGCTTCTCAGTTTCTCTGTAAATATAAAATTGTTCTGCAGAGTAAAGTCTATTTCAAAGAAAAACCAACATCACTACCAATTTTTCAAAAACCTTAAAGGGATAGGTAAGCATCAATTTTCTGGAAAATTTATTTGTAAGAAAACCTTATTCCTTTATGATGATGGAGAAGTGAAGTGTTGTTGAATTATCTCTGCCTCTCTGAGCAAGTTAATGTTTCTAAGAGGAGAAGGAAGAGGGGTGGGGAGTAGGAAAAGGAGAGGCATGTGTGTATATGCGTGTATGTATGGTTAAACAAGAGGAAAAGTGAATTGTGAATTGGTAAAACCTTGGAGTGGAACTTAATCTAATTTATAAGCAGTTCCACTAGAAATGTGTGAGAATTTTTTTTACGTTGTTGTTAAAGAGAAAAAGTAGTTTCAAGCATTATTAAGCTGCTTTCCCCTCCCAGAAGCTAAGAAAACCATCTGTGAGAACCTGTTTGCATGTTTGTTTTCTACAATAAAATGCAAAATACTTCTTCCTGTTAGCGGATTATACCATATGTCTCTCCCTGTAACAAAATCAGCATGTTTATTAATGAACCCAATCAGAGGCAAAGATTTAGAAAGATTTAAGGAACTGAATTTTCCATTCAATATTTCAGCGAAAGAAACTTCTGGTTAGATGTCGTTGTTGTGCTTGGAAAATAGAAGCTTTGTTTTTGCTTTGAAATCAACTTATTTGGCAGGGGACAGAAAACAGGAGGAAAGGCCTTTGAAACCATTTTTTTTAAAGTCTGCATTTAAGAATGGCCCTTCCTGTCTGATGATTCCCCTACTGATTTACCCACAGTTTATATGGGATTAATATTTAATTTGATCAGTTTCATTTTTCTGGACAAACTAATTAAAGTGTTTGATGGCCCAAATGTGCCGTATCTGAATGCAGTTTCAGGCCTGTGGGCTTCCCGGAGCGACAGGAAGCGGATGGAGTAGCTTCAGCCATATTGGCCAAGCAGCCCATGGTATCTACGATGGGAAGGCTTGAGTGTTCCAGCACAACCCTCCCTGGCAGTCTGCTGACCATCTGAATAGTCGGGTGGGTTGGTGGCACTGTCGGTGGTACGATGCGTTAGAAACAAGTCAGACCTAGCACCTGCAAGACTACAGCTCAGATACTGGTGCTGTAAGGAAGCAGGTGAGAGGCCTGGAGCGTATGACTCCTCTGCAAGTCGTAGTTTTCTCTTCTGATAAATGAGGGTGTCAGTTCTGCCGTTCTTTTATTTCTGAACTTGGGGAAGAGTGGACTTGCAGCAGAGAGAGACCACAAGCAGCATAAGCCTTGAAAGCCAGACACAGTGCAGATTTTAGGGTACATGTTCCATTTTGGTCATCCAGCCTCCTTCCAAGTCTTCTTTGTACTTGATGGTGTAGACAGGACCCCGCAAACTTGGTTCTCATTTTATTGCATTCGTTTTTTCATGTGCTGTGGATTCTTAGAAACCTCGTAAGAAAATGAAACACATTACAAAGGGTGTGACTTAAAGGGGGAAAAGTGATTGAGAACCTGGAAGGACAAGGGCAGGCTGTGAACCACCGTGAGGCTGGGCCAGAACCAGCCCTCTGCCTTCTTCACAGGGTCTTCGGCAGCACTTTTGTGCTGCAGTCACAACACATACAGACCTCAACAAGGCAGCTAGGCAGGTGCCAACGCCACCCTCGTAGGCAATACAGAAAAGTGTTTCCTTGCTCTAATGAGAACAGGGAGGTGTTTTGGGCAGCCTTGGTAACTATAGAAAGAAGTTTTAAATTTGAGCTGGAACAGGGCAGGTGGAGCTAATTACTTACAAGCGAATGATCTGAGAGGGATTTTGAAGGTTTTATTGGGGTTCCTCGTGAAAAGGCCCTTGGATTGTTTAACTGCCCCATCTCTGGGATGCACACTTGATCAGTGAGCCCCCAACTGAACCAAGGCCCCGAAATGTCCTGCCATTCAAGGGAAGACACACACACACTGACAGACCGCAGGTCCTCGAGGAGAAGTCTTTGGCCCCAGCACACTCTGGTATCTCTTAAGCTTAGTCTCAGTGCTGCAGCTTTCTCTCACCAGAGGAGCTGGCCTGGAGGTAGAGGGGTAAATGAGATGCTTTAGCAGCAAAGCCTGCTACTCTGTGTGGCCAGGCCAGAGGGAAGTCAGGCTATGGAGGCTGAGAAGCTGTCCAGGAGCCAGGGCTGTGTGGCTGAAAAAGGCAGCCCACCCACCCACTGGCAGTCTGAATGCTGAGTTCCCAAGTGACCACCAAAGGGCAGCCCAGATGGACAATGCTCAGCTGTCATGTTGGACAGCTGGCCTCCAGTGATGAGGGGCTGTGCCAAAGAGGCCTGGGTTGAAGCTTGGAGCCCAAGTTAACTGACTCTGTTCTATTCCACCATTGTAGAATTTTTGGGTTCAATTCAGTAAATATTCACCGGGTTCCTGTGCTTGCCAGGTAACAGAATTTGACACTGTAAATGCAGAGATGAACAAAGTATGTTCCTTACCTAATGTAGAGACAAACATGAACAATAAATGTCATTTGTTGTGATAGCTACTATATAGATTACCTGGCCAGAATAGTGGAGACAGACAAAGGATAGATTGGCGGAAGTTTGTGGTTAGAATCGCATAATCTCCCCTAGTCCCACACCAGTCCAACCTCAGACCCGGCTGCAGGAAGCATACTCATCCTTCCAGGGAATGGTAGAGAGTGTAACTTGAGGAAATGAGTCCATGAACAAATAAGGTGAGGAAATATAAGTTGAGGAAATAGTGGGTGAAGTCAAGTTAGGCATTTGCTTTCATTATAAGTTGTTTTTAACTGCAGAACTTCTCAGAGCTGTAAATATGCTAAGCATACTTTGTGACTGTCCCAGAGCAAGATATGTCCTGAGGCTTTTGACTTGGGAGCCTTTTCCCACAGAGTATCTCCTTGAACTGGGACCCTAGCACAGTGTCTTGTCTGATGTTACTTCTCTCATAAGCTCTGGACCCTCAGTGCCAGCTTCTCACCAGGTATCTCTGTGTAATTATCTCCAACTCAATAATAGTACACCTAACTTTTTACCATTTCCCTATACACCATATTCCTTCAAAACTGACTGTCATTTTAAGTGCTGCTGGCAAACTCCTGCCTATACTTCAAAACCCCACTTAAATATCTCCTCCTAGCTTACTTTCTCCCCTGTTCTCTGAGACAATGTTGCACCTACATCTAACATGTCACATCTCACACTGGCATTATGGTTATTGTTGTGAGTTTTGTGAAGTCAAGGACTGTGCCTTATTTGTATTTAAATTCTCATCGCTGTGCAGAGTGCTGGGCACATGGTAAGTCTATTAAGTTGAATGCCTGTATCTCATTCTAGTCATGCCTGTACAACAGAGGGGGATTTCATCTTTAATGCCACATCTGGCTTTACACCAGAGGCCCGATCCTGCAGCTTTTACCTGCTGGCTAGGGCTTGCAGGCACCCAGAGCTGCAGACCCCCAGAGGCTCCAGAGGAGCCCACCTGGGCCTCTGGCTGCAGCTACCTCAGGGCTCCCAGCTGCCCAGTGCTCCCAGCACACAGCTCTTGACTGGTGGAGGTGAGCAGGAGGCCCCTCTTCTCCTCCCCACCTTGGCTGAGTCACGTTGATATTCTGGCAGCATAGCGGGGCTTGTTATTGAGCACATGCTTTGCAGATTAGCCTGTTTGTATAGCCAATCGAACATGTGCTCCATTAAAAATTAAAGCATCCTGTTTTAAGGACGGAGCAGGAGACATCAGCTGCCACTGTGTAGCAGACATGCAAAGCCCCAGAGCCCATTACCATAGGTTACAGCAAATGTTAATCAGTGCCAGCGCAGTTAAATAATGCAGTTTGTGCAGATGGCAGCGACTACATCTCCTCACAGATGTGTCCTTGAGTCCCGGAGGTTGCTGTATCACAGGAGCTGTCGGGAGCAGTCAGATCTGATGCTGACTGTCAATACCGCCTTTTGTGCTGGAGCGCACCCGCCAGCCAGCAGAGAGGTGGTGAGCAGGATGACTCCAGGCCCTGCTCCCGGCAGCCCTTCCAGACCTTGGCCTGGAGAGTGTGTGTGAGGCTCATAGGAAAGCAGGGCTATTTTGCTATGTAGCCAAGAACACCCCGAAGTCAAGCTCCAAGTCTGTTCCATGAAACCTTCCCCAGCTGCACCCTGTGAGCAGTATCCAAGCCAGGTGGTGGGGGACTGTTCCCACCTTTGCTCGGTGCTGCCTGGGCTCTGGTTGTTTGCAGGCAAGAATTGATGTGTGTTCTCTTCCCCCAGCTTCCAGAAGTGCAGGGACACCACGCTGGATCAGAAGCTGGTGTTCTTACGGCTCCTGCTGTGCAGACAGTGCCTGACTCTGAGCAGCGATGTGTTGCTCCCACAGCCGGGCACTTGGTTCTCTGGTCCAGGTGTCCCTACCCCTGGGCCCCTGAACAGACGCTCTGTAAAATGAAGGAGCGCATCACCATTTGTGCCACCTGCAGTAAGGAACAGCCAGTCATAGCAGGAAAAGACCAGACTGTTACAACCAGAGCAGCCCCTGACTCTCCTTCTGTCCTTCACTAGCAGCGTTTTGGGGGCTGGGGGCGTCAGTGAAATGCACCACTGACGTTCACACACTCACCGCCCGGAGTGTTCCATGTCATCACTGTCAGTAACGGTACAGTTACTGAGCCCACAGTGGTGACCCTCTGTTATCAAGAGAAGATGAAATTAAGCTCAGGGTAATCAAGTATGGGAAATTTTTAAATAGAGAAGGAGGGAAGATTTCTCTTGACATAGTTAAATGTTTTACCTAAAGGTGTAAGCTTCAGCTTTCTGACAGATACACTATTGTCGTTCAGCCCATTTCTGAGTACTATCGAATGAATATGTGAGGTGAAAATGTAGCAATGAGGAAAACAGTGGAAAAGTTTGTCTTATTTCCAGATGGTCAAATTAGGGTGTGTCCTTCATTCCTCAGTTTAGTAAATTACATGCTGTGAGTGTAATATGTTGCTGGGCATAAGCACTCTTGCAGAAAAGAGGCGTCGGGACAGGGGTCTTCTTGCTTGCTCCTCTTACCTTTCTTCCACCTCAGTACAGGTACACTGCACCTCCTTCATCTTAAAAAGGGCTGCGGTGAAAGGCATGGGTCGTGTGATGCCTCTTCTGCCCTCATCGGCTGCCCCCCATCCCGCGTTTGTTGAGCGTTTAGCGTCTGGCTTGCCCCTTCTTTCCGCAGAGACTCAGCACTCATGTGGACGCCCAGCTGAGCCTCAGGCCTCTCTGTTCCTGACCTCCTCATTTCCACTTCAGCCCCCCATTCCCATCACCACACCCTTCATCTTGTCACTACCAGTATCAACACTCGTTTTTAAATCGTGATTTCCAAATTATTGCATGTGAGGAGGTCAAGGAACTGAGAGCCCAGGACGCTCAAAACCTTCCATTGTCTTGTCTTGACATTTGGAATCGAGGCCCTTAACTGAGTCTGACACGTGTCTGCTGCTGGACTTCAGCTCCCACCACTCCGCCCACGCGCACTGGCCTCTGGACTGTTTTCCCAACGAGCTGAGCCAGTTTGCACCTCAGAGGTTTGCTCCATCTGCCCGAATGCTCTGCCCTCTCACAGGGTCACTTGGCTTCAGGTCTCTGTGTAAATGTCATCTCCTCAGGGAGGCCTCCCCTGACTACTCTGTCAAACAGCAGGGTCCCCACATTCAAAATCGCCTGCATCTAAGGAGATCCCCTGCTTTCTTACAGCACGTAGCCAGCACTTACACACAGGCGTGCACACACACGCCCTTGTGCCTTGTGTGTCTCCTCCACCACAGGACAGGGATTCTGCCTGCTGTGTTCACCGCTACACCCAGGGATCTCTAATAGCCTTTCACTGAAGAATTAATAAGTCAAATGAAGGAAGGAATAGATTTGGGCTCAAAGCAGATTTTGGGAGTGGGTCTTTAAGAAGACAGGGCCATCAAAAGCTTTCCAGTAAACTTTCTATCAAAACCCCTTTTTCAACTATTAACACTTTATAAATGAGGAAGTTTCAGTTCCTAGAAGATGCCCTTAAGTGCCAAGATCTTGGAAAACAGAATTTATTTTCCTAATGTTTGTGAAGTCCGGGGTAGAACATTTCAAGCTGTGAGACTCCTCACCTTAAAAGCTCCCAGACTCCTGTGTTACTTCCCTGCTGGGTTCCTTTCCTCTTTTTGTTTACCCAACAAAAACACAGAATTTTTTTACTTCTAATTTTGCCCTAGGATTTGAGGGCTAAAATGAGGTTTTTGTAATCCCACACCAGGGTAATGCAGTCGATATTTTTAGTGGATTAGGTCATCTACCTGAAAGCAGCAGAATCGAGTGAGAACAGAATGTGACAAAGGGTTGAAAGCGACGTTTTAAGTGCCAGCCACGCCAAAGGGACCCCTCTCTGAAGCACTGTGGGCATTTCATTCTCTTTACTTTTTAAGATACAAATCACACAATTGGTCCCCTTTACTCCAGATAAATCAGATTCTAAAAAGTTTTAAAAGTGTGTGTCAGTGAGCAAAAGTATGATAAGATGGTTCTTTTTCACTGTCTTGGTTTTGAATAAATGTTTCACACCAGAGTGAGGCTGTTATTGTCATCCAATAATTTCATCTTCCTTTAGTCCATATTCTCCCCTTCTAAATCTTACCACGTGAAACCATAGGTTCCTTCTCCAAAGTTTCCACTTGGCCTTTCTTGTTTTACCAGTAAGAGCTACTTCCTCCTCTCAACCAGTCCATCACGGAGGCCCTTGCTCTGAAGATGTGCATGTCTCTGTGCCAGGCAGTAGGCTCTGGCCTACTATGACCAAGGTGGCCATAAAGGAGGGGCATTCATTTAATTATCTCACCAAGTGAAATGTCTGGAGGTAACCAGATGGGTGTTGGACTGGCTTCTGCTGATAACATGGCTGCTGTAGCTACAAGCACCGTCTCTGACCCCTGTGATGAAGGAAGGGAGGGAGAGAGGGACAAATGGGTGGAGAAGACAGGCGTACTCCCTCATTGTGTTTCTTTTCATTAGGAGGGAAAATCCTTTCCAGTGGTCCTGCAGCAGTCTTCCCCTTGTGTCTCACTAATGATCCAGCTAGAAGTAGGTCACATGTCTATGAAGAGCGGTCATTAGCAAATACAGATTAGCTTAGACCACTTGAGCATCTCCAGGCTGGGCACAGGACTGGTACCCAGACAAAGTCAGGGTTTTCTAGTCGTCTCAGAGAAGGAACAAGCTACTAGGGAGGCCACCGGCTCCACTGCTCAGTCTTTTCTGCAGCAATATGGCTGGCCTATGGCTTCTAGTGGGACAGATTCACTCCAAGAGGAGCAGTTGATTAGCCTGGAGTCTGTTTTGATAAACTAGGATACTATAAAGCATTTAGAAGTGCTCTTAGAACACTTGCCCATTTATGTCAGCACTGTTCATTTACATGCCTCTGGGACAGTACTTACCGCACAGCATCGTGATTCTACATCCACACGTCACCAGGAGCTTCTGATTTCTTTTGTGTGTGTGTCCAGAACATAAGGGACAGTGCCTGGAACTTAGTAGGGGCAGAGACTCACTCATTGTTTGCCGAATGAACCGGTGAATGAGTGAGTGAGTGAGTGAATGAATGAATGAATGAATGAACAAATAAGCAGATGATGAGTATGATATTCTTGAAGTCATGCTTATGAAGAACAGTTGAAATAATTATAAATGTTTACCTGGAAAATGAGTGAACGAACAAAAAGATGATGACTAAGATGTTTTTGAAGCTGTGCCCCATGAAGTGGTTAAAGTGACTACAAATGTTTTCCTGGCAAGAGCGGATTTGAGGAACACAGTGACTTTTGAAATGCAGTTGCTTAAAATCCTTTCCAGTGAAAGAGATTAGAATCACCTTGTGGGATCTCTAAGGATAGAGCTTGGAAAAGTGAGTTGAAACCACAAGGAGACAGAATGCTCTTTCTTATATTGAGCTAAAATCTAAAAGTGGGGCTATGTTGACATTAGCTGCCTTAGGAAAGAATGGGTGAGCCAGCACCAAGCCCGGAGCAGCTAGGCGCGTGGCAGGTTATTGTAAGTGGGTTCCGTTTATCATTGAAGATTGGACCAAATGGTGCTTATGCTCTAATGTAACTGTGGGCACTCCCTAGCAGTGATGAGATTCTCTGAAATTTTAAGAAACAAAAACTCTTGCCACTAAACCTTTACACGAAGGTAATACAGCAGTCATTTGCATAGTAAGAGATTTCATGATGCAATGAATTATCTTTGAGTATTCCCCCCTGTATTTATTATTCCTAAGTATATGAGCTGTTCTGTAGAGCTCAGTTTTTTGATGGGAGAAAATATTTTTAAAGGTGTAATAATAACTATTATTTATTAACCCTCACTTGAGGATATGTCAATTGATTTTAGAGAGAGAGGAATGGGGAGAGAGAAACATTGATCAGTTGTCTCCCATGTATGCCTCTATTGGGGATTGAACCCACAATCCAGGTATGTGCTCTGACTAGGAATCAAACCTGCAACCTGTTGGTGTACAGTATGACTCTCCAACCAAATGAGCCACCCAGCCAGGGCAAATTTTTTAAAATAAAAAGATGTGCCCTGGGTGGTATGGCGCAGTTGGTTGAAGCATTGTCCTATAAATCAAAAGGTAGCGGGTTCGATTTGCAGTCAGGTTGCAGGTTCAGTCCTTGGCAGGGTATGTGCAGGGGGCAACCAATTGATGTTTCTCACATAGATGTTTCTCTCTTTCTCTCTGTCCCTCCCTTCCCCTCTCTCTGAAATCAATAAGCGCGTCCTAGGGTGAGGATAAAAAGGAAGGGAGGGGGGAGGGAGGGAGTGGAAAAGAAAAGAAAGGACGGGCGGAGGGAGGGAAGGAAGGAAAGAAAGATGTTAGTTAGATCAGCACCTTGTCCTGTTTACCCATTACTAAAGTTCACCTTGTGCTCTCTTGATGTATTTGGGTAGAGAGTGAAGAGAAGTGTGAGCCTCAGGGGGTGGGGGGTGGGCTGGGGTCCACAGGTATTCTTTCACACGGACTGCCTCACTGCCCGCCTGCAGAAATGAAACGCAGAGAAAAAAGAGGGAAATTGAGAAACCGTGGGGCATCATTCACTCTTTATTATGGTGAGGAAGTGTGCTGCATATGTATGTTCATTCCCTCAGTAAAGCAGGTGTTCTGCCCTTAAAGTGGTAATTATAGACTATTTCAGATCAATGATCTTCACTTATTTCATATCACTGCAGTCTTTTTTCCACATTTAACCACGCTGTGATAGAGAAGGCATGCTCATCCTTTAAAAAATTAAAATGCACATAGATTTTCTGAAATAAGGCCCCTTTCTGGAAGTATTTTGTGGTTAGTTTCAACATGTAATATCCTGAAGAAGGGTTAGGTTGGCTTTTTATTTTGATATGAAATAAAAAAGTAATGTCACTATGCAGTGAGTGATTGTGCTTCCATTAGCCTAATGTCTTTGTGGTTTCTTCTGAGGTCACTAGTAGATTATTTTTCTTGCATTATTTCATCAGCTGTCAGTTCTGTTAATATAATGTAATTCATTCAGTGCTGAGTTTTTTAAAACACGTCACTGTATGCACAGAAGGCAGTTTTTTTGAAGTTTATTTAGCTGATTGTAGGGTGTCAGACAGCCTCAGTCTTCTTCGTGCTCAGTGTCTGAAGGGTCACTTAGGGATCGCACATGCCCTTGGATGCCCAAGTGGCCACTCATGACCGTTTCTATACCCAGCACATAAAAATACACCTCCAGCTTCTGTATTATTGTTTTGTGAAAGACTGTGGCTTTTGTGAAAGACTGTGGGGTGTGCAGTTATGTTTACTACTTAGATTACAGGTTACATGATATATCTCTCTATTTAACACTTACAGTAACTTCTAAGGTGGCCTCATTTCAAGCTTTTTCTATTAATATATTTACTCTTAGACTTTGATTACAATAATGTGGTGAATTTGTGTTTGCATATATGTATGGTAGATGTCAGTTAGGAAATCATTTGAAAATCACTCATTAAACACCAGCTATACACATCTTCGTTTCTAGTGATTACAAAGAAATTAGAAATTCTCTGTTCTTGAACTTGAATAAATGATCGAGGCCCATGGAAGCATCTAGAAAAGTTGTTCTTTAGTTTGTTTTTTAAGATGAGGATAATTTTTAAATGTTCAAAATACTAGAGCTCTGCACATGAATAGTTGTACCTTTATCATGTTATAATTTAAAAAATATTAAAAGCATATACTGAAATGCACATGGGTAAAATGATACAATGCCTGGGCTTGTTTTAAGATCGTTGGAAACGTGGAAGCAGTGGGCATGGGTAGGTGTAGGTGAAACAGGATTGCCACGAGTCGATCATGGTTGATGCTGGGCAAGGGTAGGTGGAGTTCATTATACCGTTCTCTCAATTTTTATGTATGCATTTGAAATGACCAATTGTGGGTTACTATGAATTTGGCTGTCCTTTTAAAAGGAAAATGTATTTTAATAATCGCTGAAGCATCTCTGTATGTCTGAAAAATAATGATAGCTACGTGAGAGTGGCACACGGTTTACTGAGACTACGGATGGAGCCTGGTGCCCGTGGGTCCTGGCACTCTTTGCTGTGACTGTGAGAGTGAGGACAAGCAAGTTCAAGGCGGTCCTGTATGTACTCCGTGCACAGCCATTGAGCATGTTCCGAAGGACGTGAACCCTGAGTGCAGCCTCGAGTGTGTAGCTTTGTTGCCTCCCGGCTGCCAGGTTGCTGAGAAGCAGTGGTGCCCGGAAGAAGATGGTGCTGCACGTAAGCAATGACAGCATTTAACTCAGAGCATGCCAGGTGCCGACGTGTTGGGAAGTCTACAATGGGAAGCAAATAATCAAATCCACTCAGAAACTCCTTTTACTCGATCAGCCTCTGCCAAATTTGCCCTTGGCCAACTGTCACCAACGCCAATTGCCGATGACTTCCTTGTCTGGTCTCAGTCATGTTGATCCATTTTTTCTGTCTCCCCCTCAAGCAGAATTTAAAACATTGATGTCATATTTCTATTTCTGTGATGATTGGAGAGGAAAAGTGTGTTTGCTGTCTTTTTTCTCTGGCTAGTTTTCATTGGGACATTATTTCCTTGAAATTCTTGGCCTATGAAACATGCAGGTGAAATTATCTTTAATTGATGATTATATATATTTAAAATCTTAGATTACATGGGAATTGTATATCTAGAATGAATCAGCCCTACAAAAATGTTTCTTTTAAAAAATTATTGAATATGGGAACATTATACAAAAAATAACATTGAGATATTTAATTCATCATTCATCTCTGTTGTTCATTTAAAGGCTTAACTATTTCCCACTGTTTAAATATCTGTCTGATCTTTTGTGTTAACTTAGCATGTCCAAAATATTGAAAAACAGATGAATGATCAAGGAATTTAAGGAATACTCCCCCAGTGAAGTCAGAGAATATTCTGGAGGAGAAAAAAAAGAAGGCATGAAACTTATTTAACAAGAAAGATTTGAGTCAGGTAATCTACATAATATATCCACTGGCATTAAGGCTGTCATCTTGGTATTGCATTTCTGGTACGAATTTCGCAATAGCTGTCTTTCACTGTCGGTTCTAATAAAGAGTGTTGGTCAGCTTAAATTCCCTGGGAGCTCAGAGTTATGTTTTGTGAACTGCATGTGCCTGAGGCCTCTCATGCATGATTTAAACTGCTTTGTAAATGTCAATAGGTGGAAAAGCATTGGATCCCTTGTAGATTTCTCCAAATCCTCAAAGATGTGTATGCCATGTATAAACCATGCTGCACTCTCAAGGCCATTGCTGTTTTCTCTACTTGCCTAACTGGGGGTTTAAGGTATTGCCAGAAGCAAAATACCAGTGTGTGCATGTCTCGATCCAACTGGCCAATGAAACCCTTTATTAAGAAAACCTTTGCACCAAGAAGGTCTCCAGTGACCTGAAATGGGCACACCTCATGAATGTTGAACGTTCTTCAAACTCTATTTCTTCATTCTTGACTTTTTTCAAAACACCTATTTGATTTGATTGGATCTACTGATTTCATAGCATCACACCATTCCATGTCTGGCTGTATGGGGTTGTAGAAAAATATCTCCATTGGGACTTCTCAGACCTGGGTTCCATCCTTGTTCTGCCCATTCCTGGCTGTTTGTCCTTGGGCTAACCACCTTGGATCCAGGGATGTTGACTCTGGGAGAATGAAATGAATGATCTCCAGTTACTCCTTTCAGCTCCAGCATCATGGATTCCAAGAGATAGTGACAGACAGCCAGTGTGACACTTGTAAAGCCATGGGAGAACATGTGACTTTTTAATTAGGCTTCTGCTACTCTCTTCCGGGCAGCAGAGTGCCAGCAGGGGCCCCAAACGGGCCAGCAGCAGTCATGTAGAGGGGCCTGAATGTCAGCCTGAAGGCTGACCAACTCATCTGTGTTCAAAGCACTTCCGTGTGATGTTTCCCACTGGCCTGAGAGCAGCAAGTGTGGTGGCTGCTCCCTTTGCTGCCCGTCCCTCACAGTGTTGCCGTGTTACCCCCACCCCACTGCATTCCTTCAGTAAAGGGTGTTTTCTCACTTTCAGGTCTGAAGAGACCAAAACAAATGGTGGTGAGGCAATGGCATCAGGGTGGAGGACCCCATATGAACAAAAACCCTTGCCTGGCTTTTTCAGGGGCTGTTTCTCATTCATCCTGTTACCCTGCAGCCTGCCTCATGTGGTTCCTGGTGACCATGGCTCAGGACAGGTGCGCTGTGTCATTGCAGAATGAAGTTCGAGTCAGACCTCAGATGGCTTTTTGTTCTGCCTCCTACATAGTTCTAGATCTTCCTTTGACCTTTTCTTTCTCCATGTTCACTTTCTAACTGTGTCTAAAATTCTCTTTTTGAGGGGACAGTTTGGGGAAGATTAAGGAAGAGTATATCTGGCAGCTCTGAAGCCAGCCTGCCTGAGTCTGAATCCTGATTTCCCCCCTACTAACTGTGTGACCCTGAACAGGTTATTCTACCTTTCTGTCTCAGGTTTGAATCTGCAAAATGGGGATAATACGAGGACCTGTCTCATCAGATTGTGAGAATTGAACAGGCTGTGTATACATAGCTCTTAGAACCATGCCTGGCATAGGGAATTGTTTGCCATTATTAATATAGTTTTTCTTGTTGTTTTTATTATTTTTTAAAGCGTTATTTAAGCTAAACCTTTTCAGAAAGAGCCAGGGCAGTTGCTCCAGCCTTGGAAAAATTTCATTTGCCAAATTCCCATCTTCTCCACCCCAGTGAGGGGTGGTCTGATGTGGCAGAGGTGGGGGCCTGAGGGCTTGCTCACTCAGGTTGGGTCACTGTTTGCCTGGTTAGGACACAGTGCTCCTGAAATACATCTCGTTGTCTGTGTCCTTGGCAGCCACACTGAAGCTGACTCGGAACTCTGCAACCTGGAGGGACCTTTGAAACACTGTGGCCACCAGTGTTCCACGTGTGTGTTTGTAGCATGTCGAGTAAGCACATACTTTGTCACCCTCTGACATGACCTCAGGGTTACTTTCTGAGGCTGTTGACAAATTTTTAGACATCCCAGTTTTATCAGCGGAAACCTTGAAGAGTGACAAATGGTTCTTGGAAGAGCTGGTACACACTATAAAACGTCAGCTGGCTCATTTATAACCTGAGTGTCCAGCGTCTAAGCCCTGCTATCAGCGTGGCCTATAGATAACTCACCCTCAGGATGCCCCGCTCTCCCCAAGCACTTTGTGCAGCTGTTCTGGTTGAAGACCCAGTTGACATCTATAACAGATATCAAATGGAGAGTCTCTTATTTTATCACTCTCTGTGTTTCAACACTGGCGGTCCCTGTGGGCTGTTGGAAACAGGCAGCAGGCACGTTATGGGAAAGGTGACTTGCTGAGCCCCTGTGCCCTGAGGACATTATTAAGTGCTAGGGAACCTTGTTAGCTCATAAAGTTGGTTCAAACCAATTATTGCTGTGTGACCATTACCATTGCCAAGAATGTAACTCTTTTAAATTCCTGCCCATAAAGCCGATCTTTCCAGTACATTATATCACAGAGCAAGCCTTCTGATCTGGCCGAGGTTGTAACCCACTGTCTGCAAAGACTAAACATTGCATTTGCTGCTCAATATTGGTTATCTCTTCGTGCTTCATGGAGGCAGCAAGACTGCTATTTATAGATTTACTTTCTGTCTCCCTAGTTCAGCACAGTCAGTTTTGACACACTGTCCCAGTAATCTGATCAGCCATGCTGCTTTTAAATGAAGGTCTAGGCCTTGGCCTCTGCAGAGAGGGTGACAGCTGTCAGATACAGATAGTAGGCTACAGATCCTAGCTGCTAAAACCCTCTCATTCATTTCTGTTACAGATCATTGACCACAGCTTGAAGCCGTGCTTTACAGTCTGCCGATTAGTTGGCAAGAGATCTACATACTGTATTAGCAAGGTCAACCACTGAGATAAAGGCAAAAACTTAAACCCCTGCACTATTTTTAAACCACTAGCCATTTGTTAGAGCTGGTTATTTTGGTGCATGTCTCTCTTCCTTTCTTTCTTTTTTTCCTCTCTCAAAACAAAACAAAAGATACTTGTTCAAACTCTTTATGAGAGGTAATGAAGACGGTTCACACGATGAGATACTTCAAAGCTGAAAAGGATGCGGTCCTTCTCAGAAACTCTGGCAGGCACTATGGAGTAGAAAACAGTGTCAGCCGGGCACATTCCTTGTTTTAATCAGACTGTGCTTGGAGATCTCAGCCCAGGGGTCCCAGATGAGTTTCACCCGTGCAGGTGCTCTCTGGCTGTGAAGGTGGAGTGAGTAGGCAGGTCTGGCCTGGAGGGAGCTGAGTTACAGCTCATACAGGATTGAAGTCCCTGCTCACTCCTGAATGGGTGGTTGGTCTTCCTTCTCGGCTCAGAAGATTGGGCCCGTTTAGCAGGTATTCCGTTCTCCAGGGTCCACCCTTCCTCCAGCACCATATATCTGGGTGTTTTGGAGCCTGGCGTTGTTCAACACGTCACATCAGACTGGCACGAGGAGAACTGCCCCCCTCGGAAAATGTCTCATTATGAAAGTCATTCACCGACTTCCTAGTATGCGGTGAACATCCCTCCGGTTCTAGAATCAACACAAATGACCAAACCTTCAACCTTATCTTTACACAGAAGGCTGTCTGCCTACAAGATCTCGAACACGGCTCACCATCTAACCACTCCCCTCTCTGCTCTCACCTCTCCTGCTCCTTCACTCCACGGAACAGTCATTTATCTTCAGGACAACCATCCGCCATTTTGTGTGTCTTCCAAGACCTCATTTTTCAACCACTTGACCCAGCTGAAGTTCCCATTCTTTTCAAGATTGTGCTCTCCACTGTCTCTATTTTGTATTCCTCTTTCACTTTTTACTTTTTAAAATGGATTTTTACACAGAGATCAATAAGTGATTTGTTGTTCCACTTACTTACTCATTCATTG
>PVKM010001051.1:0-86168 GCA_004027735.1 Carollia perspicillata
TCCAGGAGTTACCTCATTAACCTAACAACTGGCAGTTTTGTTACTCTCCTTACTTAGGAATTTCTAAGGGTTTTAGGAGCTCTGTGCCAGAAATGGGAATTCAGACCAAATATATACTTCTGATGATAAAACATAGTATCACTGCAGGGCACTAATAAAGTTATACCTGGAATGAAATCAGGCAACTGAGAACAGAATGGCAATTGTGAAAAAAATAAATGCTATCAAAAACTTGTAATTAAAAATATGAACAGGTAACTGGACATGGATTATAACCCAAAACGTGAAATCTAAATATTCTAGAAGAAACATGGGAGCCTATCTTTATGAACTTAGAATATGCAAACACTTTGGTACAATCTATACCATAAAACACACACACACACACACACACACACACACACACACACACACACACACACACACACCTCACCAAAATATAAAAAGCTTCTGAAGAATTGTTACAAAATATGAATACAAGTCTTAAACTAGGATAAAAATTTGCAAGTTACATATATATGGTAGATGTCTTCCACAACATGTAAAGAAATCTCATAATTCAATAATAAGATAATAATTCCATTTTTAAAGGAGCAAACTTCTTGAACGGGCAATAGACCAAAGAAGACATAGGGATGGCAAATAAGCAGAGAGAATAAATGGAGGGATGCTCAACATTGTTATTCACCAGATAAATACAAATTAAAACCATAGTGTGAAACTACTACATGCTACCTAGAATGACTAAACATAAAACTAAACTAACATAAAATAAAAAGTAAGATCGAACTGAAAATACTAAATGCTGACAAATATGTAGAGTGTGTGGAGCCAGTGAGTATGCCTGGAGGATGCAAATTGGTACAATTGCATTTTGTAAAATCATCTGGTGGTTTATTTTAAAGTTAAACATAAAGTTCTTATGTGACCAGCAATTCCACCCCTAGTCACTTACCCAAGAGAAATAAAAACATATATTTGCAGAAAGAGTGTTTCCATAAGAATGTTTGTAACAGCTTTCTTTACAATTTCCCCAAACTGGAAACAATTTTGCAGAAAGCTTCTATAAGAATGTTTGTAGCAGCTTTGTTTATAATTTTTCCAAACTGGAAACAATCAAAATTTCCATCTGGACAATGAATAAAACATTTTGGTATATCCATACATGGAAATTCTACTCAGGAAACAGGTATGAAGTCCAGAAAATGTAACAATACTGATGACTTATAAAAGCCTTATTCTAAGTGAAAGAAGTTGGGCACAGAAGACAATGTAATTACTATAGAATTCTACTTATATTAATTGTTTAGAAGACACACATCTTTAGAGACAGAAAATAGATTAGTGCTTGCCAGGGTGTTGTTGGGTGGGAAGAATTGAGTCTGAAGGGTGATGAGGGAAATTTTCAGGCAATAAGATTATTCTGAATTTTGATTTTTGTGGTGACATCACAACTTTCTGCATATGCAAAAACTCCTAGACCTGTGCACATAAGATGGATGAGTTTGGGTGTATGTAAATAAAATCATTAGGAAACATCTGACTTTTAAAATAGTAGAAAAATAAATATAGAATGTCATTTGTCAGGTTTAATATCTAAATATTTGAATTTTTAATGAGTTCAAAATAGAAAGGGAGAAAATTATCAAAGATAGAAAAAACATCCCCACAACAAACAGACATCTTCTCCAGATTAAAAAGACCGTGCATGCATAGGTACACATACGCACACAAAAGTACAAGATCTGCACCAATGCACTCAACTGGAACACTCAGATCAGGGGATGTAAAGGTGAGAATCAGAAAATCCTTCATTTGGGGGGAAATGGAAGACCACAAACAGAATGTCAGGAACCAGAAAGGCGTCGGTTATCAGCGGTGGGAGCTGGTAGGCAGCAGAGCTGTGCCTGCAGGGTTCTCAGGAAATTAGTTCAGCTTCAGTCCCCCTTTCCCAAGGGCAATGTTAAAATAGGCATTTTTGAACATGCATGTTGTCAACAAATTACTATGTACAAATTTATTCTTAAGAGGCCCCTGGAAGAGATGTTCTGTCATTTTAAGGGAGTAAATGAAGAACATGGACATAAACTCCAGGGATCGGGAGATATAATATCAAAATAGTGAGAAAATTTCCAGTACAATTCTAATTCAAATTCTTTGAATTTCGTTCATCATGTTTTCTATTACGCCATCTAAATAAATTTCCACATAATTGTGATTTTTTAAAATTATAAAACATTTTTCTTCAAATTTTTTCATATTTTACATCAGCTAAATAAATTATTAAATTTTAAGATATCCAACAATGTTTTATACTTTGAAACTTTTAGAAATGTTTTATAAATAACAGAATTAATTTGCTTGTAAATCAAGCTTTACATATTATTTCTCTTCTCTATCATCATTGTTCATATTCTTCAATACATATATGTGCTCAATTTCACTTGTAGTGTATAACTCTTTAAAAATTTTAATAATGTATAATATTTTCTGTATCTACTTAGAAGTCTACAAGTTCATCTAAATACATTTTTTTCTTAAAAAGTGATTATAAAGTCAAGAAATGATATATTTAACTGATGAGCTATATACTCTTTGTGTTTTGAAGATAAGTTCCTTTGGATAATGTTAAAAACAATCTAATTCATCAGTGACTTGTCAGTTTTTAATATGTGGTGACAGCCTGTCAATTGAGAAGACTGCAGGAAAGCATTTTCATTACTAAGTTGACATTGTAACTTGATGAATCCTGTATCTCAATGACAGTCATTCTTTGCCTTTCCAGCAGCATGTTCTGTTTGGAATTCAATATAAGACACATTATAATAAAGTTTATTCATTTAAAAACTCTATGCCCTTTGGGGCCTTTTCACTTTTAAAGAAAGAACACAAAACACAATTTATCACATTTAGAAACTTGTATTTTTAAAATATTTTGACTAGTTGGCTTACGTAACTGGAAATATTTTAAATCTATGTAAAATTAAGATATTACTAGCCAGATCAGATAATACAGAGATATTTACTTTGAGATACATTATCAAAATGATAACCAAATAAAATAACTATTAATAAATGAAGGCAATTTACTATATTGAAAAAGACAAGTTAACTCTTTCAAAGCTCCAGATTTATTTTAACAAATAAAGTATGCTTGATTCCAAATTATCTTCAGTATTATTTTTCATGTAAAATTATGCTCTCATCCAGAATATAATGTAAAATACCCACATTCTAATTTTAAATTGGAATATATATATTTTTAAGCCCCCAAATATCATAAAATCCATCTGTGTTATTAATATTCAAGGTCTCTACCTTGAATTTGATTGACTAGTTTGTAGCTGACATTGCTATAATGGAAGCTCCCAATAGTCTTATCTTTATTAGTGTGACGTGAGGTTGTATTTGCTAGCTTCTTTGTCAGAGAATGGAGAGCAAATATAAAAAGTCTTGGGAGATGGACTCACAGGACTCTAAAGCTTCACAATGAAATCTTCGACTCTCTAAAGCTGTGAGGATAAGGGCCATTATATGTGGAAGGGACTGACATGCTGAAGTAATCTCTGAGAAAATATATTGGTAATGAAATTTTCATAATGCTTCCATATTTTACTTGAGTATCACCTAAAAGCAAAATTCTCAAGAAGAAACTGGTATGCAATTGTAGAAATATGTCACAGAACAATGTTCACCCATACATATTCATTTGAGTAATGAAGCAAGGTGTTTTTGTGACTTATTTTATGTTTAATGGCATAGACTTTGGACACAGAAGACCTGAGATTGAATATCTGCCACTTAGTAGCTGTGTAAACTTAAATAAATCATTTTTCTGCTCTTGATCTATGTGTAACTATATTTTCTTATCAATTATTCCCTGGAAAATGGCCATGTTTATACACTATGGAACATCTAACCCCTTTTCAAAGTCCTCCTCAGACTTCCTTGGAGGCCATAGGAATATCTCAATGTTCTTACGAAGAGAATTCTTATACTCTGAGCCCTCCCGAGGTATCTCACGATTTGATATAATTGCAAATAACATGACTTTGGCAAAACTCCTGATGGGCCCTTGTCGGACTACTTCTCCCTGCAAAACCAGTTCAGGTGGACTGGTATCCAGTGGCATCAACCGACCCCAGTCCATTGGATCTTCAGTGATGAATGTTACTGTACTTTTCATTGTGCTGACTTTTGCACTGATAGTGTTAAAGTGATGGTCAATAGTTTAGCTACTATGTAGCAAATCATCCCAAAACTTAGTGGCTTAATACACGTGTGTGACTTCTTACAATTTGCTGGGTGAGGAATGTGGGACTAATTTGGCTGAGTGGTTTTGGCTACCTTCTCACAAAACTTGGTCAGATGTTGGTCAGGGCTAAGTACTGTCAGGGCTTGATTAAGACAAGAGGATCCTGTTTAAAAATATATCTCATTCACATGGTTCAGAAGATGATGCTGGTATTGGTAGGAAACCTTAGTTTCTCCCCTGTGGGGCCTTTCCACCAGGCTACTTGTCCTCACTGCATGGCAGCCAGCTTCATCCAAGAGTACCAGCTAGAAATGCCAGTGACTTTCAGGATCCTGGAGATTCACACCATCACTTCCACAACATTCTGTTGGTCACACACTTCAGCCCTGTTCAGTATGGAAAGGAACTACTCAGGGGTGTAAATAGGAGAAAATGAGAAGCGTGGAGGGTCATTTGCAAGGCTGGCTATCACATTGAGCTAATCTGTTGGCCCTTATCATAAATCAGGGCAGTGGCATCAAACAGAACTAGCAATCACCATATTCTTCAACATCTATGTATATGTTCCTAAAATATATGTTTGCCTGCTTAAACATTAAATAAAGGGAACATTGTTATTTCCTTCCTTCTACTAGCTCTGGACTGTCTTTGTTGTTGTTCCTCAAGTTCTTGTAGGCATAGGGTTAGGTTGTTTGTCTGAAATGTTTCTATCTTTTATAGGTAGACGTGTATTACTATGAACTTCCCTCTCAGGAATGCCTTCACTGTGTCCCATAAATTTTGGGATGTCTTGAGTTCATTTTCATTTGTTTCCAGAAACTTTTTGATTTCTTCCCTAATTTCATTCTTGACCCATTCATTGACTAATATCATGCTATTCAATCTCTGTGATTTTGAGTGTTTTGGGTTTTTTCCCTTGGGATTGGTTTCTAGTTCCAGTCCCTTGTGGTCAGACAAAATGCTTGGTATGATTTCAATTTTCTTGAATTTGTTGAGGCTTGTTTTGTGTCCTATCATGTGGTCTATCTTTGAAAATGTTCCATGTGCATTTGAAAAGAATGTGTATTTAGCTTCTTTGGGATAAAGGGCTCTCTATATATCAGCTAAGTCCATTTCATCTAGGGCATTGTTCAATGCCACACTATCTTTGTTGATATTTTGTTTGAAAGATCTGTCCATTGTTGACAGTGGGGTGTTAAAATCCCCTACTATAATTGTGTTATTATCAATGTCTTTCTTGAAGTCCTCTAAGATTTTCTTTATGTATTTGGGTGCTCCTATGTTGGGTGCACATATATTTACAATGTTTATATCTTCTTGGTGGATTCTTCGCTTGAGTACTATGAAGTGACCTTCTGGATCTCCCTTTATGGCCCTTTTTATGAAGTCTATTTTGTCCGATATGAGTATTGCTACCCCCAGCTTTTTTTTCCTGGCCATTTGGAAGGAAATAACCAAGATCAGAGCAGAATTAAATGGCATAGAGAAGAAAAGCACAATTCTAAGGAATAATGAATCTAGGAGCTGGTTCTTTGAAAAGATAAATAAAATCAACAAGCCTTTAAGCAGGCTCATCAAGAAAAAAAGAGAGGGATCCAAAAAACACAATCAGAAATGAAAGAGAGATTGCAACTGACACCACAGAAATACAAAGGATTGTAAGAAATTACAATGAAAACCTGTATGCCAGGAAATTTGAAAACCTAGGTGAAATGGACAAATTTCTAGAAAAATATAATCTTCCAAAACTCAGTAAAGAAGAAGCAGAAAGCCTGAACAGACCAATAACAGCAGATGAAATTGAAGCAGTAATCAAAAAACTCCTGACACACAAAAGCCCTGGACCAGATGGTTTCACAGGAGAATTCTACAAAACATTTAAGGAAGAGCTAACTCCTACTATCCTTCACAGACTATTTGAAAAAATCCAAAATGGTGGAAGACTCCCAAACTCTTTTTATGAAGCCAGCATCATCCTAATCCCCAAACCAGATAAAGACACAACAAAGAAATAAATTTCAGGCCAATATCGCTGATGAACATAGACGCTAAAATCCTCAACAAAATATTGGCAAACTGCATCCAACAATACATTAAAAAGATCATACACCATGACCAAGGGGGATTAATCCCAGGGATGCAAGGATGGTTCAACATTCTCAAATCAGTAAATGTAATACATCACATAAACAAAAGCAAAGACAAAAAACCCATGATCATATCAATAGATGCACAAAAAGCATTTGATAAAGTACAGCACCTATTCATAATAAAAACACTGAGCAAAGTGGGAATAGAGGACACATTCCTCAACATGATAAAAGTCATATATGAGAGACCTACAGCCAACATCATACTCAATGGGCAAAAACTAAAAGCTTTTCCACTAAGATCAGGAACAAGACAAGGTTATCTATCCACTTTTACCACTTCTATTCAACATAGGATTGGAAGTCCTAGCCACAGCAATCATACAAGAAGAGGAAATAAGAAGCATCCAAATCAGAAAAGAGGAAACAAAACTGTCATTATTTGCAGATGGCTTGATAGTGTACATAGAAAATCCTATAGACTCCACCCCAAACTGCTCAACCTAATAAATGAATTTGGCAAAACAAAGGGATACAAAGTTAATATCCAGAAATCAAAGGCACTTTTGTATACCAACAATGAAACAGCAGAAGCAGAAATAAAAAAAATCCCACTCAATATAGCAAAAAGAAAAATAAAATACCTAGGAATAAACCTAACCATAGGGGTAGAAGACCTGTATGCAGAAATTTACACAATGCTGAAGGAAGAAATCAAGGAAGACACAAACAAATGGAAACATATACTGTGCTCATGGATTGGAAGCATTAACATCATCAAAATGTCCATACTAACCAAAGCTATTTACAGATTCAATGCAATACCTATTAAAGTACCAATGGTATATTTCACAGACATAGAGCAAACACTTCAAAAATTTATATGGAACCACAAATGACCCCAAATAGCTGCTGCACTTTTCTAAAAGAAGAATGAGTAGGAGAGATCACATTACTTGATACTAAACTGTATTATAAGGCCACTGTAATCAAAATAGTCTGGTACTGGCATAAAAGCAGATACATGGACCAGTGGAACAGAATAGAGAACCCAGAAATAAACCCAGGTCTCTATGATCAATTAAAAATAATTGATCTATAAAAATAAAAATATTCCATAAAATGGCATAAAAAACAAATGGTGTTGGGAGAACTGGACAACTACATGCAAAACCCTGAAACTTGAACACCAACTTACACCATACACAAAAATAGATTCAAGGTGGATAAAAGACTTAAATATAAGCCATAACACCATTAAAGTTGTAGAGGAGAACACAGGCAGGAAAATCTCAGATATTTCATGCAGAAACATTTTTACCAATATGTTCCCTAGTTCAAGGGACGTAAAGGAAAAAATAAAGAAATGGAATCTCATTAAAATAAAAAGCTTCTTCACGGCCAAAGAAAACAGCATTAAAATAAAAAGAGAACCAACCGTATGGGAAAGCATATTTTCCAATGATGCCTCAGAAAAGGGTTTAATATCCAAAATATTTAAAGAGCTTATATGAATCCACTCTAAGAAGACAAGCAATCTAATTAAAAAATGGGCAAAGGACTTGAATGTCTGATGCTTCTCCAAAGAAGACATACTGAGGATCCAGAAACACATGAAAAGATGCTCAATATCGCTAGCCATCAGAGAAATGCAAATTAAAACCACAATGAGATACCACTTTACACAAGTAAGAATGGCCATCATAAACAAAGCAACAAACAACAAGTGTTGGAAAGGTTGTGGAGAAAAGAGGACCCTAGTGCACTGTTGGTGGGATTGCAGACTGGTGCAACTGCTATGGAAAACAGTATGGAATTTTCTCAGAAAACTAAAAATGGATGTGCCTTTTGACCCAGCAATTCCACTGCTAGGATTGTACCCTAAGAACCCAGAAAAACCAATCCAAAAGAACCTATGCACCCCAATGTTCATAGCAGCACAATTTACAATAGCCAAGTGCTGGAAGCAACCTAGATGCCCATCAATAAATGAATGGATCAAAAACTATGGTACATATACACAATGGAATTCTATACAGCAGAAAGAAAGAAGGAGCTCCTACCCTATGCAACAGCATGGGTGGAACTGGAAAGCATTATGCTAAGTGATCTCACCTTTAATAGGAACCTAAACAACAAAACAAACAAGCAAGCAAAATATAACAAAAGACATTGAAATAGAAAACATGATGACAGTGTCCATAGGGGTGGGAATTTCAGAGGAAAAGGGGAAGGGATCACAGGAACAAGTATGAAGGACACTTGGACAAAAACTAAGGGGGGTGGAAATTGGAGGGAAGTGGGGAGCACTGGGGGGTGAACTGGGATGGGAGTAGAAGACAGAAAACTGTACTGGAACAACAATTAAAATAAAAAATAAAAGGAACATTGTATATGTTCTTTTGTATCTTCTACTACTTAACACTATAGTCGTAATATTAACATAACTAGCTTTCTCTGTCTTAAAAATAAAAAACAGAAAAGGTGGGTTGCATCATACTCAGTCACCTATCTCAGACACACTTTGTCTTCTCTCAGTTTAAAGGACTTATGTGATTACTGGGTGCACATGGATAATCCAGCACGATGTCTCTCATCTCAAGGTCTTTAAAAGTAGCCATATCTACAAGGCCCCTTCGGACATGTAAAAACGCACACATGCACATTTTTGGGTTATAGGAATTAGTATGAGGGCATTTTTGGGAAGCTATTATTCTACCTATCACAGAAGTCTAGATAGGTTTATAAAATTTTATGAAACTTTCAAGGAATAAACATTTAAATAAGTACAGGAAGTCACAAATTATCTAACTCATCTTGAAAGATCAACATAAATATAGTACTAGAATCAAGGAAGAATAAGACACATACTAAAAAAATAAAAATAACTCCCCTCGCTTTTAAAAATATTTCATTTACTTATTTTTAGAGAGAGGGAAAAGGAGGGAGAAAAAGAGGAAGAGAAACATCGATTGGTTGCTTCTTGCACACCCACAACCAGGGAGCAGGCCCACGACCCAGGCATGTGCTCTGACAGGAAATTGAACCAGTGACCTTTAGGTTTGCAGGATGACGCCCAACCCACTGAGCCGCACCTGTCAGGGCTAAGGTTAAATAACTTTTATCTTTGTAACTACTTTTATCATATTATCCCAGTAATACAAAGATATTTCAACATTAGAAAATTAATAAATTATGTAATTAATTCTTAAAGAGAAACACACATGCATATGTGTCTGTATATAAATATGTGTGTGTATGCACTAAAAAATTTCATTGAAATAATGGTTTGAATATAGACATTCTGTGAAGTACAGGCAGATATATATTGTCCTATAATTAATTGGTCAATGTAGCTTGTCAACTTTAGTTTCACCCATATTAAGATAATCATCATATAAATATGATATTGGGCATTGTCAGACTCTAAATACTTTATAATTCAAACATAGACCAGTCACTTAAAATGTGTTTTGAATATTATTTAAATGTGTTTAGTTGACATTTATAAAGCATATATTAAATGCACTTTTTATTTATTGAATAATCAAATGGCTATATAGACACAACAAAGGAAATATTCATTTTCCTTTTTTTTAAGTGTGGGGAAGTTATTTAAATTTTAACAAATTTTATTCACAGCATATTATTATTGAATCATATTATATAATTGAGTTGACCAATGGTCAAATTATTGACTGCCAATATTTTAAACCAAATATTTGTTTCTTCCTTTATAATTTTTAACAGACTTTTTTTGAGCAGTTTCGTGTTTCCAGAAAAATTGAGCACAGTAGAGGGTTTCCATATAGCCCTCTTCTCTGATCCTCAAGTTTTTCTTATTAGTATCTTGCCTTAATGTGGTACATTTATTAAAGTCAATGAGCTAATATTGATAAGTTATTACTAACTAAAGTCCATAGTTTACCTAAGATTCTCTTTTTGTCATACATTCTTTGGGTTTTTACAAGTGTATAAGAACATGTATGCACCATTATAGTATCATACAGAATAGTTTTACTGCCTAGAAAATCCTCTGGGTTCTACCTATTCGTCCCCGATTCCCTTTTCCAACCTTCTGACAGTCGCTGATCTTTCTGCTGTGTCCACAGACTTGCCTTTCTAGAATGGTAGAGGAGATAAGGGATTGAAATTATGGAGCGTGTAGCCATCAGATTGTCTTCTTTCACTTAGCAGCATACACTTGAGTTTCCTCCATGTCTCAGTGTGGATTGAGAAATAATTTCTCTTAGTCACTAGATAATATTCTGTTGTGTGAATGTACAACATTTTATTTATTCATTTACCTATTAGTTGCTTCTAAGTTTTAGCAATTACGAATGAAACAGTTATAAACATCCGCGTGGGAGTTTTTTTGTGTGTGGACATAACTTTTCATTTCCTTTAGGTAAATACGAAGGGATATAATTACTGACTCATGTATCAAAAAAAGTTTTAGTTTTGTAAGAAGTTGCCAATATGTCTTTCAAAATCAACGTGTAATGTGTGTTCCCGCCAGCAATAATGAAACACCTTACAAGTATTATATTTAGAAAGGAGAAAATAGGAGTACTTCTCTGATTTTTAATAAATTTGTTTAGGTTTCAAATTTCAAAACAAAACCAAAGGATTTTTATAAAGTAATGGAATAATTTATAGTGGGCATTGTTTTCTATAGAGAGTAGTCACTTAAAAAACAAAGGTGAGGAGACAATGCTATTGATTTCTCTTAAGGGGTAGTTTAGAGAGGCAAGTATTTTTCATTGGAAAAACCACATGACCCTTCAGGGCAACTACTCCCAATAATTTATAATAATATGTTGTTCTTTCTCAGATGCAGTCAGTCCTCTGTGCAACATTTTATGAGTAGAAATTAGATAGTTTTGTTTAATTTATGTCTTTTAATCTAGGGACCTATATTTATTTCACATTTAAAATGGACTGATATTGGTGCTGGGTAATTATAAATTTTACCTACACATATCTTTATTAGATTAAGAGTGAGAAAATTAAATATTTGTGCTCTCCAGTCATTCAAATGCTCTGACTACTTATTCAAGTTCTACTCGAGACAAAAAAAGTCACCCTTTGTTGTGCATTTTAGTATGGCTTCAAGAGTAAGTACAAAATGATGTCTTTTAATATTGTGTATGCAAAGTAGTATGTAGATTGATGTAGTGAATTACCTAATCCCATTTATTATTTTTAGAAATAATTGTTATTAATTGACCCTTAATTAGTAGATTTTACTATGTCCCTTTTTTATGAATTCCAAAACACTTTCCTCTTATTCCCTTGTGAATTATCTATAAATATTCTATGCTTTTGGTGACCGAATAATGGTCTGTCTCTTGAGACATATTATTTGGAGGTAGAGAAGCCATCAAGATTTCGACTATGGAATCAGGTATCCAGGATTTAAATATCGGTTCCATAATAAATATGAAAAAATCACTTCCAAACCCTACCTAAGCTCCACTTTCCTCTGCTGTGGAATGTGAACGCTTCCCTTACAGCTTTCTCTGGGCTGTAGATCGGCGTGGGACTCCTCTCTTGCTAAGTGGCATGATAAAAGGTATAAATATGCTGACTGTTGTTACTATAATGTTGCAGTCTCTATCACATAGCACATATTTGATCAATGAATAAAAGCGCATATTGAAAGAAGTAACAGACATTATCGCAAAAAATGCTTTGTTGTCTTTGAAAGAAAACACTCCGCTAAAAATTTTTTTGATCCTCCAATTTCCAAAAGAAATAAATAGACAGAATTGGTAGTTTTCATCTGATAGAAATACTCTTGCTATGACTTCATCAATTTTCTTTGAAAAAATATCACTACATAGTTTTTTTTTCTTTTTTTTAGTGAGTTTCTTGTGCATGTTTGCTGGTACTTCCTTCACACATTGGAACATTTGACTCAATCCAAACTCTGCCCACATAAAATATCAAAGTAAACTGTATTAAAAGTGCATTTTAGTTTCTGAATTGGGCATGTAAAATATATCCTCATATCCCACATAAAAGTTTTGAAAATGCTGACCATCTTCTTTGATGGCAAGCAAACTTCTGTCACTCACCGGCACCACATCTTGAACCTCATTTGCAGTGTGGAAAATAAGCTCCAATTGTGCCATATCCGAAATTTCCTATCCTTTGAGGGCCCTGGAAAAAGAGATTTATCCTTTGCAATTCATGTGATAATACTTCCATGATTTCATTGAAGTTACCTCATAAAATATAATGATAAACAGAAGGGTTACCCTTTTTTCTGGTGGGGATGCTTTATATAAAGAAGTATAATTTCCCTTGTGGTTTGGAGTACCATATGGCTTTTCCCCACTTGCTTTAGAATTTTTTTAAAAGACAATAAAGACTAGATTTATCCTTTAAGGTTTAAGAGACCCCCAAACTATCACAGCTTTCATCATCAGGCCGCAGCGCACAGCTAATACAGCGCGCCCCGCTGAAGAAAGCTGCGATAAAACGGCAGTGTTAGCGGGTTCTAAGGGCTGTCATGAGCATTAAATCAGGGTGTGGGTTGCTCACATCTTTTCTTCCTTTTAAAGAGATGTTTAAGTGAGATAGATTGAGTTATTTATACAACATTTGTCAGTGCACAGTTATTTGACTATATTTTCAAAAGCCACAAAATGCCACATCAAAACCAGGCCAGGATGACTATCAACATAAGTGGAACATACTGACTTTTCTCTTCCATTTCATTTACATTTAAAAAATGAACCTATTTCTCCAATTGGTTTTACAACAAGGTTTGGCAGAAGCATTCCACACTTTTACGAGGTTATGTAGTGTTTATATGTTTTAAAAAACATATCTGCTTTCATTTGTGACCACACACTCTTTACCTTAACTGACTTGACCTGTTTATGGAATCTATCATGGTCTTACCTCTGAAACCTGAGTTCCTTTAAGCCAGGGACTCTCAGATCCTCACTGTCAATGTAACATGGTGGTGGAGGGAGGTGAGCCTAAAGTGCAATATTTTCTTATTCATACACCAAATTTCAGCTGTACTCTGACCCACCTCTTACTTCCTCTGGGTCATTAGACTTATTTCTCTGCTTTAGCACAAATGTACGTGTACAATTTTACATTTGATATAAGATCGCTATTTTTTTCTTTGACTCTAGGATACATATCATGCTCCTGTCTGGTTACCTCCTTTACTGGTTTGCATCATAATACATTAAAAACTGAAAGAGACACTCAGGGGACATCACTTTGTGCCATTATTGAATCTCTAAATTTATTTTTATATATTTATATTTTACTTTTTTACTGTATTTTTCCATTACTATTTAGTCCTCTTATACTCCACTTGTCCTTGCAATCACCACACTGTTGCCCATGTCCATGAGTCCTTTTTTCTTTTTGCTCAGTCCTTGTACTCCCTACAGCTGTCAGCCTGCTCTCTATCTATGAATCTGTCTATATTTTATTTGACAGTTCAGTCTATTAATTAGATTCCACATATGAGTGAAATCATATGGTATTTGTGTTTTTCTGACTGGCTTATTTCACTTAGCATAATGTTCTCCAGAGCCATCCATGCTGTTGCAAAGGGTAAAAGTTTGTTCTTTTTTATGACTATGTAGTATGCCATTATATAAAGGTCCCATAGTTTTTTTATCCACTAATCTACTGATAGACAGTTAGGCTGCTTCCATATTTTGGTGATTGTAAATAATGCTGCAATGAACGGAGGGGTGCTTATTCTTTTAATCAGTGTTCTGGGTTCTTTTGGATATATTCCCCAAAGGGGGATCACTGGGTCAGAAGGCAAAACCATTTTTAATTTTCTGAAGTATCTCCATACTTCTTTCTACACTGGCTGAACTAACCTGAATTCCCACCAACAGTGAAAAGGGTTGCCCTTTCTCCACTTCCTCTCCAGCACTTGTTGTTTGTTGACTTACTGATAATAGCCATTCTGACAGGGGTGAGATGTATCTCATTGTAGTTGTAATTTGCATTTCTATGATGATTAGTGACATTGAGCATCTTTTCATATGTCTACTGACTACCTAAAAGTCCTCTTTGGATAAATTTCAATTCAGGTTCTTTGCTCATTTTTTCATTGGGTTGCTTGTTTTTTTGGTGTTGAGTTTTGTAAGTTCTTCATAAATTTTGGTTATTAACCCCTTATCAGATGTATCAGTGGATATGTTCTCCTGTTCCATGGGTTGTCTTTTTATTTTGTTGATGATTTCCTTTATTGTGCAAAAACTTTTTAGTTTGATGAAGTCCCATTTGTTTATTTTTTTGTTTGTTTCCCTTTTCTTGGGAAATATGTCTAAAAAATAGTTCTAAAAGCAATGTGTGAGAAAGCAATGTTGCTGCCCATGTTTTCTGCTATGATTTTTATGATCTTGGGTCTAACATTTAAGTATTTGATCTATTTTGGATTTATTCTTGTGTGTGGTGTAAGAAGGTGGTCTAGTTTCATTTTTCTGCATGTAACTGTCTAATTTTCCCAATGCCATTTATTGAATAAACTACACTTTGCCCACTGTATGTGCTTGCTTCCCTCATTGAATATTAATTGACTATAAAGGTGTGGGTTTATTTCCAGGTTCTCTATTCTATTCCATTGATTTAAGTGCCTGTTTTTATGCCAGTATCAAGCTTTTTGAATACTATGGCTTTGTGGTATAGTTTGATAATAGGTAGTGTGATTCACTGAACTTTGTTCTTCTTTCTCAGAATCACTGCTATTTCTGTGTGGGGCCCTTTGTGGTTCCATATAAATTTTTGAAATATTTGTTCTAGTTCTGTGATATACACCATTAGAATGTTGGTAAGAATTGCATTAAATATACAGGTTGCTTTGGGTACTATGGACATTTTAATGATGTTAATTCTTCCTATCCATGAACACAGTATGTGCTTCCACTTATTTGTATCTTCTATTTCTTTCTTCAGTGTCTTATAATTTTTGAGTACAGGTCTTTTACATCCTTAGTTAGATTTACTCCTGGGTATTTTATTCTTTCTGAAGCAACTGTGAATGGGATTATTCTCCTAATTTCCTTTGCTATTAGTTTGTTATTGGCATATAAAAAATGCAACTGATTTCTGGATATTAATTTTGTATTCTGTTACTTTGCTAAATTAATTGATCAGTTTTGGTAGTTTCTTGGTGGAATCTTTGGTGTTCTCTATGTACATTATCATATCATCTGCAAACAAAGATAGTTTTACTTCTTTTCCAATTTGGATGCCTTTTATTTCTTCTTCTGGTCTGATAGCTGTGGCTATGACTTCCAGTGCTATGTTGAGTAAGTGAGGTGAGAGCAGACACCCCTGTCTTGTTCCCAATCTTAAGGAGAACGCTTGTAGTTATTGCCCATTGAGTACTATGCTGGTAGTGTGTCTGCCATATATGGCCTGTATTATATTTAGGTATGTTTCTTCTATTCCCACTTTGCTGAAAATTTAAATTGTATATAGGTGCTGGATTTTATCAAAAGCTTTCTCTGCATCTATTGATATGGTCATGTAGTTTTTATCCTTCATTTTGTTTATGTGGTGAATCATATTTATAGGTTTGTGAATGTTATATCAATCTTGCATTCCTAATTAAATCCCACTTGATCTTGGTGTATGATCTTTCTGATCCATTGTTGTATTCAGTTTGCTAATATTCTGTTGAGGATTTTAGCATCTATGTTGGCCAATACTTTTCATCCTTTGTAGAGTCTTAATCTGGTTTTAGAATTAGGATAATGCTGGACTCATAAAATAAGTTTGGGAACCTAACCTCTTCTTGAATTTTATGAAATACTTTGAGCAGGACAGGTATTAGTTCTCAGAATGTTTGGTGAAATTTACCTGTGAAGCCACCTGATCCAGGGCTTTTGTTTGTTGGGAGGTTTTTTTTTTTTAATTATTGCTTGAATTTCATTAGGTGTAATCTGTCTATTCAGATTCTCTGAGTCTTCCTGGTTTATTTTGGAAAAATTCTATGTTTCTAGGAATTATCCATTTCATCCAGGATGTCCAGTTTGTTGGTGTAATTGTTTATAGCATTTTCTTACAATCTTTTGTATTTCTTTGGTGACAGTTGTGATTTCTCCTCTTTCACTTCTAGTTTTATTTTTTGGGTCCTTTCTCTTTTTTTCTTGATGAGTCTGGTTGAAGGTTTGTCAATTTTGTTTATCTTTTCAAAGAACCGGCTCTTTGATTCATTGATTATTTCTGCACCATTTTTTAGACTCTATTCCATTTATTTCTGCTCTAATCTTTATTATTTCCTTCCTTCTACTCACTTTGGGTTTTGTTTGTTGTTCTTTTTCAAGTTCTTTTAAGTGTAAAGTTAGATAATTTATTTGAGCTTTTTCTTGTTTTGGGGGATAAGCCTGTAAGGCTGTGATTTCCCTCCTAGGATTGCTTTCCCAGTATTCCACAGACTTTGGATTGTTGTGTCCTCATTTTCATTTGTTTCAAGATATCTTTTGACTTATTTCTTAATCTCATTGTTGACCCATTCATTGTTTAATAAGATATTATTTAGCTTCCATGTCTTTCTGTGTTTTTCAGTGTTGTTCTTGTGATTGATTTCTAGTGTCATGGCATTGTGGACTAAGAAGATGCTTAATATGATTTCAATCTTCTTAAATTTATTGAGAGTTGTTTGTGCCCTGACATGTGATCTATCCTAGAAAATGTTCCATGTGCACTTGAAAAGTATGTGTATTTGCTGCTTTGTGGTAACATACTGTAAAGATATCATAAATTCATTTGATCTAGTGTGGCGTTTAAGGCTGATAGCTCCTTGTTGATTTTCTGCCTGGAATTTCTATCCAGTGAAGTCAATGGGGGTATTAAAATTCCAACTATGCTATATTTCTGTCTATCTCTTCCTTTGTGTCCACCAAGATTTGCTTTACATATTTAGGTGCTACTCTGTTGGATGCATAAATGTTTACTAGGGTTATATCCTCTTGTTGAATTGTTCCCTTCATCAGTGTGTAGTGTCCTTTGTCTCTTCCTATAGCTTTGGTGTTAAAGTCTATTTTGTTGGATATAAGTACTGCTACCTCAGCTTTTTTTTCTTTTCTATTTGCACAAAATATCTTCTTCCATCCCTTTACTTTTAGTCTGTGTGCACCTTTTGATCTGAGATGGGTCTTTTGGAGGAAGTATATATATGGGTCTTGTTTTCTTACTCATTCAGCTCCCTCTGTCTTTTGGTCAGAGCATTGAAGCCATTTACATTTAAGGTGATTATTGATAGATATGCATGTAGTGCCATTTTATTGTTAGACTTTTTTTTCTCTTTTTCTGGAAGCAAGCCCTCTAACATTTATTGCAGTACTGGCTTGGTGTTAACAAACTCCTTTAGCTTTTTCTTGTCTGGGAAGATCCTTATTTCTTCTTTGATTTTAAATGATAGCCATGCTGGGCAAAGTGGCCTTGGTTGTAGGTCCTTGCTTTTCATCAAATTCAATATTTCATGCCACTCCCTCTGGCCTGAAATGTTTCTGTTGAATCATCAGATGACAGTCTAATTGGTTCTCCCTTGTATAAAACTATCTGCTTTTCTCTTGTGGCCCTTACCGTTCTCTCCTTGTCTTTTAGCCTTGATACATTTTTAAAAGATTTTATGTATTTATCTTTAGAGAGAAGGGAAGGGAGGGAGAAAGAGAGGGAGAAAAACATTAATGTGTGATTGCATTGCCTCTCAAGAGCCCCCTACTGAATACCTGTCTGGCAACGTAATCATGTGCCCTAACAGGGAATCGAACTAGCAACCCTTTGGATTGCAAACCAGCACTAAATCCACTGAGCCACGCCATTCAGGGCTAGCCTTGCCATTTTAATTATGATATGTATTGGTATAAGCTTCTTTGCGCCCAACTTGTTTAGGACTCTGAGCTTCCTGGATTTGTGTGTCTTTTCCTTTCACCAAATTAGGGAAGTTTTCAGTCATTAAATAGGTTCTCGATCCCTTGCTCACCCTCTTCTTCTGGTATTCCCATGATGTGGATGTTGTAGCATTTCATGTTGTCCCAAAGGTTTCTTAAGCTCTCCTCATTTTTATTTTTATTTTTGACTCTCTTTTCTTTTTGCTGCTCTGCTTGCGTGTCTTTTTCTACCGTGTCTTCCAAACCATTGATTCAATTCTCTGCTTCATTTAACCTACGGTTTATTCCTTCCAGTGTATTATTTATTTCAGATATTGCATTCTTTTTTTCTGACTAGTCTTTTTTTTTTATGCTTTCCATGTCTTTTTTCATACTGTCGAGTATCCTTATAATCATTTCTCTAAACTCTCTATTTGCTGTATTGCTTGTCTGCATTTCATCTAGCTCTCATTCTGTACTATTCCCTTCTTCTTTCATTTGGGGCCTGCTTTTTGTTTGTTTGTCTTTCCATTTGGCTGTCTCTTTGTGTTTGTTTCTATATATTAGGTACATCTGCAAGACTCTGGTGTAGGCCTAAGTCAAACCCTGACTCTGACTGGCCCTGTGTAACCTGTTTGGAGCTATCAGTGATCCACAGTTTGCAGCTCCCTTTGCTGGGCTTGTTTGTGTGCAGAAAGAACCAGGCTGGCTTTTAACAGTGCTGGGCCTGGGGGAGGGTCAGCTAAAGTCTCTGAGCTCCAATAGATCCAGCTCTGCCTGTAAGCTTTCAGTTAGGCTTAAAGAGTGCAAGTCTTTCAGCTGTACTCCTCGGCAGCAGAGCTCGAACGCCACAGGGTGGGGCAAAGGAATTCCTAGAGGTGGGATTATTACTTTCCCTGAGGCTGATACCACTTGGAGTGGGTCCTTTGAACTTTTATTGATTACAGTTAAGCTTTGCCTCACACCTTCTTTTGGTATATTAACGCTAATCAAAAAAAATTGTTTAAAAAGCCTTTCATATTGAGAGGCAAATAAGATTTATTTGATATTAAAGAACAGCTTTTCGGGGATCATTAATTCAGGCAGACCCCCAAATACTGTTGTGATTTGGAGACAAAGGTAATGGGTAATTATGATAAAGAGAAAGGGAACAATTAAGTCAACAAAAGGAAGGTATTTCTATTGATGCAGATAACAAAACATAGTGATGTTAATTCTAAACCATGTCTTTACATTTTTTGGCAAGTAGTTATAAGTCTAGTAGTCATAATAATTGCTTCCTTGTCATATTTGCAAACAGGTTCTAGGGAATGATGTTGCTTAGGCCCAGACCAAAGGTTATTTTGCTCTGTTGTAACAATCAGTTTGAAACATAAGACTAGAAAGGCAGGCTCTTTGGCTTGGCTACTTCAGCTCGTTTTTAGAGTTCATTCTCTCTCTCTCTCTCTCTCTCTTTCTTTCTTTCATCTTTATTGTATTTTTTTCTATTACCATTTAGTCCCCTTATACCAACACCTTCCCCTCAGCAATCACCACACTTTTGTCCATGTCTATGTGTTCTTTTTCCTTCCTTTAACCTCCCTCCCCCGCACTGTCATCTTGCTTGCCATCTGTGAATCTGTTCCCATTTTCCCTGTTAGTTCAGTTTGTTCATTAAATTCCACACATGAGTGAAATCATATGGTATTAGTCTTTCTCTGACTGGCTTATTTCACTTAGCATGACAGGCCCATCCTTACTGTCCCAAAAGGTGAAATTTTGTTTTGTTTTGTTTTATGGTCAAGTCATATTGCATTGTGTAAATGTCCCATAGTTGTTTTATCCACTCATCCTAGATGGACGCGTGGGTTGCTTCCATATCTTGGTGACTGTAAATAACACTGCAGTGAACACTGGGGTACTTAAATAACTGGTAAGTAGTTGGTATCCAAAATTTATAAAGAATTTGCAAAACTCAATACCAAAAAACAAACAACCCAGTTAAAAGATGAACAAAGGACCTGAATTGACACTTATCCAAAAAAGACATACAGATGGCCAATAGACTTATGAAAAGATGCTCAATGTCACTAATCATCAAAGAAGTACAAATTAAACCTGCAATGAGATACCACCTCACACCTGTCAGAATGGCCATCATCAATAAATCAACATTCAGCAATTGCTGAGAGGATATGGAGAAAGGGGAACACTTTTCACTGTTGGTGGGAATGCAAACTGGTGCAGCTACTGTGGAAAGCAGTATTTAATACCTCAAATATTAAAATGGAGCTGCTTTTGACCCAGTGACCCCACTTCTGGAAATATACCCAAAGGAACCTAAAACACTAATTCAAAAGAACAAAAAATGGTTTCTTTTATATTATTATTTACATAAACCTTCTTCATACTTCATTATTTTGATATCATTTAATGACAATTTTCTCAAACCAAACCAGTGGAATGGAAATGTGACCCAAAATTGGTAGATAAGGAAAATTTACATATATAAAGTGTATGTGAACTAATGCCATTCCAATAAATTTAATTTAAAAAGTATGTGTGCATGTGTGTGTGTGTATTATATATATATATATAATTTATATATATATATAATTTGTCTAACATTTAAATATTATTTGCCATATTTGTTCTAATTTATAACTTTCATCAATAACTGTTTTGGATGTTAAGTAAAGAAAATGTTTAGATTTGTTCTGCCATATTAATTATTCAATATTGTGAAGGTTTCTATCAAAGAAGAGATACAAATAGCATTGGCTTAGAACTAGAATCCACAGAAGACAATCAATAAATGGTTAAGATTACTCATTGTAAATGTACATGTATAAAGTACATTAACTCCATAAAAACTTACTTTGACTGAGGTTTCTACAAACTCAAGTGAAAATAGTATATGAAACACAATAATAAAAATTCTGTAAAAGGTATCAAATTTATTTTCCGTACTTCAGATAAAAACTACTCTGAAACATTTATAATACGTGAAAATTTTGACCCTCTTTGTTTTAAATCCTAACTTTCAAGGAAATATTTATCATTTCAATATTTAATAATCTATCCATTTGCAACATTTATTAAATATAAGAAGTCTGCCTGGAAAAAGTTGAGCCATTATTAATATAATGAGAACAGCTTGTGTGACATTGATGTAACTTGGCAGCCAAGGAGAGTGGACTAGAATGCACGTGCATGAACAATGATTTCACTGTACTAATCAGTGGGGATGGTAGATGCCATTGAGTGAGCATGTGTACTGTGTGGCCATTGCATTAAAAATGACTGAGCAAATAGAGCAATGAATCTGCATCAGATTTTGTGTTAAGCTTGAACATTCCTCTGCAGAAACCATTTTGATGATTCAGAAGGCCCCATCTATGGCAGCTGGTGACTGGCAGCTTCATCAAGATAACATGCCCTCTCATTCATCATAACTCCTGCAGAGTGTTTTGGTGAAATGTGAAATCACCCAGGTGACTCATCCCTCTACAGCCCAGATTTGGTGCCCTGTGACTTCTGGCTTTTCCCCAAACTAAAATTACCTTTGAAAGAAGAGATTTCAGACCAGTAATGAAATTCAGGAAAATATGACAGATTAGCTGATGGCAGTTGGGAGAACTGTATGAGGTTCAAAGTGCCTACTTTGAAGGAGACTGAGGAGTCACGGTCTTATGTACAGATTCTTGTATCCTGTATCTTCCTCCATACATGTCTCTACTTTTCATAGTACATGGCTGGATACTTTCTAGACACACTACACAGGCACACACACAGCCACACAGCCACACAGTATATCTAACTTTGACCTATGTTCATCACAGTAAAGACACTCAGAAAAGTCCTTCAGGTTAGACCAAATTTATAGAGAATCATATAGAAAATTCATTCTCACTTTCTGGGTCTTCATTTTTGTCGTAGATTAAAGAGGACAGTGTAGTAAATGACCTTAAAATAATCTCTAACTTTTATGTGAGGATTCTAAAAAAAATTCTCAATACACGTAAAGTAATTTAAATATTAAGGAATCCAGTTTCCTTATTTTCAAAAAAAAAAAAAGAGAAAAGATGAAGTGAACTCTACAGTTCATTTTCTATCTAAATTATTGAACACATTTTTATGGGATAATTTTAGACTTTATGCATTCAAAGTCCTCTGTATAAAAAAAGCATATTATTTCTTAGAAGTTGAAGAAAAAATTTGGTATGTTTAGTAGAGTTTAAAATTTAATTTTAGATAATAAAAAGAAATAGGACTTCCTTGACCACTGTAGCTAAAACTATTTGTTTTATTTATTTTAAAGTTATTTCTTGTTCATTTCTCTTGTTTGTGTGAATGTGAGTCCTTAAAAGACAAAGACAATATCTTCTTTATTTCTGATTCCACAATAAAATGCTAGGCATACAAATGAAATTTGTCATTTTGTTGGACAAATAAGCAAAAATTAAAAAGAGATCACTTATCACATGTTTTTTAAATTGTTAGAGAAAAGAAACACTTATGGGATGGAGACAGCTCAAAGGAATATTATAATTTATTTATTTAAATAACTTTAATAAAAAGTAAATATATGAAATTTCTATCATTTATCATACATTCTTTGTGTCAAGATTTTTATTTAATTCAGCTCACTTTTATTAAGTGTCTACCATATTCCTGGCAAGAAAATGGTGTTTAGGATCAGAAGTGAATACCAATTCTGGTTTTTACATTCATTGTTATATGACTCTGGACAAATCTCACTGTTCTGAGTTGTGATATTGTCAATTGTATTGTGAGGATGATAAAGCCTGTTTTCTAGTGTGGCACCAAGTTAAACTAAGTAATGTATAGAATGTGCTCAAAACAGAGCTTGGCTCCGAGAAATCACTTGACTTTTCCTTGCAAGTAGTATTATGATCAGTGTTCAATGGAATGAACTAGGTTCAAAATGTTAACATTGTTACTATATTTCTATTTCAATAAGAAATAACTTCCTGTTTCCCATACTCTTTACTTTCATTTAAAAATTATTTTTGGTTCTCAGATGCCTTGGAAATTCTGATGAGAACTATGAGCCTTCTTTCAGTATGTGTTCATGTATAAACAAACACAATCACATGCATAAAATTCTGTTAAATACTTCGGGGGATTGACTCATTAAAATCCTTCTCTTAATTTATGTCTCCAACAAATTAAACATAAATTAAATTAGAAATATTAAAAATGTTCAGTGCTGTGTCTGACATGCCTGATTTTGCTTTAGGTATATATTTCTTTTTATTCTATAACTGAGTAGCTTAAACTTCAAATTAAATCAGTAGCACTATTATTATTAGCTTCTTTATATATGTTCATCAAAAACATCAGTTCTAACTCTTAATTAATGTCATTATTTACCTTAAAATGAATGACTTATGGTGTTTTAGGTATCCTATATTAATTCATGTTACTTTGTCTCCATATCCCCAAATTATTCAACAATGTTAAAAGAATGATTTGGTTCAGTCCTGAGGAGCTCAAATGATGTGCTTTCCAATTTGTTATGGATGGTACAATACTTACTGTTTTTCAATAACATTTATTATTAAAAATTAGTGTACCGTTTTCTTAGAAATTTGTTGAAAATTGCACTTTTTCTGCATTGAATAGCATTCCAGTGGTCCTAAAGCTGATACACTGTTGTTCTTCAAAACCTATTATAACGTGGTCTTGCTGGTGCTAAGGAATGAACCAATACAAATTATAGCTGTTTTTTTTTAAAGGAAAATTACTTTTTATTCTTTTGCTGCTTCATTTCTTCATCTTGGTTGTCTAAGGTATGAGTATAAAAGTATGCTGTTGACTTTCCTTTTTCATTCTCTATTAAAAATAAAATATATTGGTGTAATATATTTACATATTTACATGCAATTAAGTGCATATGAATTATTTCACTTGCTGGTTCAGCGAGTTAGTCAAACTTTTTACGTTCAGTGAGTTAGTCAAACTTTTTACCTGTAAGATAAATATTGCTCCAAGTAATTAACATATTAAGTATTCATTAAGATTTTGTTGTTTGCATTTTCCTGATATTTTCTTTTTTTAAAATATTTTATTTATTTATTTTTAGAGGAGAAGAGAAGGAGGGAGGGAGAGAAATATCAATATATGGTTGCCTCTTGTGCATTCCTTGCTGGGAACTGGCCTGCAACTCTTGCATGTGCCCTGACTGGGAATCAAACCATGTTCCTTTGGTTCACAGGCTCACGCTCAATTCACTGAGCTATACCAGCCAGGGCCTGATATTTTCAATAAGATAAAAAAGTGTAGTCTGAGTTCCTGTTGGAAGGACAAGTTATGCATATAGACGATATAAATAATTCTTAGAAATAATATGTAATAAACAGGAAATAAATGATACAAACTACAAGTTCTAGATTAGTATGCTAGAGTTGCCATAACAAAATCCCATACATTAGGTGCCTTAAATAACATATTTATTTCTCACACTTCTGGAGGCTGGAAAACTAAGATCAAAGCATGGCAGATTCAGCATCTGCTGAGGTCCCATTTCCTAGTTACTGATGATATAGAACATAGACAAATTCTCTTCTCATTTGTGGAATGGTGACAAGCATCATCATGTGGAGATTCCACACATAGAAAACATAGTGGTGCTGTCGATGTACATTCCTTGAACATGACGAAGGACCAATATAATGAATATATTGAGAATAGTGGGCACGGTCACACTAGACAAACTGTTGGCCAGCAGCAGCAGTGCCTGTAGGCCAAAGGAGGAGACCGTTTGGGAGGTGCAAGGTCATTATGCAATGATTAATATGACTGCAGTTGGTAGTCTATAATCTTACCATTGGAGGAAGGAGGAAAAAGAGAATGCTGTGACACAGACAGCACAAAGAGCAGAAACAAGAGTGTAGAGAGATGTGGTCCAGATAGGGGTACAGCACATTTGAAACATTTAGTGATAGGGCATGGGTTGAGTACTTCGAAGGTATCGAATGCAATGCAGGGTGTAGGGACCATAACATTAAGTTAGACATGGCCCTAGAAATCAAAGATCTTACTGTCTAGTGAGGTAACACCAAGTACATTATAAATTGAGAAGTGTTTTAGTTGTTATGATAGAAGTGTGTGCAAAATACAATCAGTACACCAGCAAAAGAGTGGTTGAGTTTAGGTGTCACCAAAGAAGCCCTCGGTGTGTTTGTACTGTGTCTTGTAAAATAAGAATATATGCAATTAAAAATGAAGGATGACCAAATGCAGTAAAAGTCTGAAAATCCTATATACACATCAAAAATATTGTGGTGCTATGAAAGACAATGCACAAGCAGCAGGGCAGTAAGGACCAGTGCCAGGGCAATGACACTGGAACACAGGAGCTTATGACAGACGATACGGGGTCAGACTGCCCCCTGGAACTTAGGGCTTGCTGTTCCTCTATTGGCAGCAAACATCTCCATGCTTCAGTTTGCTCATATAGAATTTTTTCTGTAATGATTAAATGATTTGATATTTATGTGTGGTCACACAAGAGTGATTGGTTAATCAGAGTCTGTTTCCAAAAAGAACAATCACTCTGGGGCATAGAAGAGGGTCACTAAGGCACCAAATAAACAAACCACTCTTTCTGGTGAGACAGTTTTATTCAAACATTGGGTAGGATGGAGTGAAGGAGCACTTGTTTTTCTTTTTATTAAAAACAAACAGCATGTGATTTAAATATAATACAAGATTCTTGGGATATTTGCTCATTCTTTTTAGCTCTGATTATTTCTTTGTTGGAAAAGATAAAAAATCACAGCACTAGCCACATTCTGCAGCAACACCAATTCTTAGCATAAGAAGGAAGTGGAAGTCAAATAGGATCAGGTCTGTATAATAAATATGTAGTTCATTTAACTTCTATGACTATATTAACTAAATGTCATATCTAAATAGAATTTTTTCATAATGTTCAGGCTTTTGCACTATCTTCTGAAGTCTCGGATTAATGAGTTCATCAGATATTTTAAGCCAAACTTAGTAAAGAGCCAATGAAAGGACTTTTTCCTGTTATGTAGAAATTTCAGTTAAGCTCCAAAATTTATATCACTAGTCACCAAATAAGTTCCATAAAGTTGCAAAAAATTGCCAGAATGCCTCATCTGAGATTAATAAAAAGTAGCCAGTCTAAGCCCTCAGGCATCATCCTATCAATTGCCTACTTTTTATAAAGATTTTATTTATTTTTAGACAGAAGGGAAGGGAAGAAGAGAGACAGAGAGAAACATCAATGTGTGGTTGCCTCTCGTGTACCTCTTACTGGGGACCTGGCCAGCAACCCAGGCATGTGCCTAGATCTGGGAATGGAACCAGCAACTCTTTGATTGGCAGGCCAGCACCCAATCAATCCACTGAGCCACACCAGCTAGGACCCTCTTTTTTATCATTGTTCAATTGTGGTTGTTCCCACCCCCCCCCATTACTCTCCCCTGCCCTATTCACCCCCACCTTCCACTTTCAATCCTCCACCCTTTTGTCTTTGTCCGTGGGTCCTTTATACATGTTCCTGGACTTGACCCTTCCCATTCTTTCCCCTGTAATCTCCCTGCTCCCTCCCCTCTGGCACTGTTACCTACTTTTATATGTAAAGAAGTAACTTGGGGAGACAATCTCCAATAAAAAGCAACCAAAGAACATTGTGTTAAATAGATGTTTATACACGCTGGAGGCAAGTACACTCTAAGCCACAGTTCACCTCTTGTCCAGGGCTGATTATAATACAGCGTCAGGACTGTGCTCAGAAGAATGCAGAATGACAGACTGGGGACAGCTAGAGTGGATCAAGGGCAGACACTGTGGTAATTCCAGAGAAACAGGAAAAGCGCTGAAATCGTGAAAGATAGAGATGGAGGCACTGTCAGAATTAGAAGACAGCCATATCAATGCCATCTGTGGCTCCATAAGGAGCTACCATAATGTAAAATAGGGAAATACAGTTCTTTCAATAGGGAAAATTCTCGCGTGGTTTCTTAATTCCTCATTCCTATGGAGATGGATTGTAGTGTTATTTTTCTTTAATCTGACCCAAATTTACTTAGATGGGATCTTACACTTAATAATAATAGGCTAGATTGTTTGAGGTTAATGTTCATACTGAGAATAATTCAATGAACTGGACGAAATATATTTTTGTGTTTATGAGAGCCTCAGTGAGACTATGTCAGGCAAAGAATAGAAGAAAAGAGAGGTAACACCAACCTTGTGGTCACTTTTCCCCCTCAAGCAATTGCTGATTCCAAAAGTAAATCGGTGGCAGAAAAGATAATAAACCAAGTCGAGTTTTAGAGGTCTCATAGGACTGGGCAGAAACGTCAGAAGTCTGAGAAAGAGAAAGGCCTCTAGAAAAACTGCAGGCTTCTGCTGTGAGCCCCAAGGGATGAAGGTGAACCAGAAATAGACCAGCTGCCGGGAGGAATGTAGTGTGTAACCATCTCATCCAGTTTTGTACTGAGGATTATTTGCCTGCAGAAGTGTTTCAGGCCAGAAGGAAAAGTCAGTCTTCTCTCAAGGAAAATATTATTGATCAGACTTGCCAGGAAGTTCTTCATTTTACAGTCCTTTTGTGTGTTCGATTCTATTTAATTGATTGCTGCCTTTATCATTATTATTTTTCTTTCACCTTTTCTTTATTTAAATTTGCTGGGATTTTTTCCCTTTTAAATTCTTGAGGTAGATGCTTGAATCATTGAACTTTTTGTCTTTCTTCCTTCTTTTCTCATACATGCATGTAAGGTCAAAATTTTTCCCCAAATCATAGTTTAAGCTTAAATTTTCCAAGTCAAATATAAATGAATTCACTATTTTTACATATATAATATCTATGATAAATATCTAACAAATTATCATGTGCTTAGGATATCATATGCTTAAGACTCCTGTAGAAGTCTTGACCAAAACAAGTCTAACTAGTTTAAAAAAAAAGGAAATTTGTTGCCCAAAGAACTAGTGTAACTCAAAGGATTGAGGAAGACATTTCTCACCTTCTTCCGTGTGTCAGGTGTCTCTTGTAGGGAATCACTGACAGGTAGTTAATTCTTGCTTGAAGAATGCTAGATATAAAAAAAAAAACATTACTTACATAGAGTGGCCTTCCTCTCAAGTAGCTCAAATATATATTTACATTTATATATATTTATATATTTACACTGAGCTTAGTTAAGGTAACATGTTTAGTGTCAAAAGAAAATAAGTATTTGAAAGAGTAAATAGGGACTTTTGGCTCCTGGTTCTGCAAAGGGGCTTGAAAGACATGAAGGTCCTAATAAGTAAACAGCTAAACAGACTGAAAAAATCATCAACTCTTTTTAGATGCATAAGAGAAATGAGACCCATCACAGGGCAAACCTAGACTGTGCCAGAGAGACAGCTTACCAGAGTAAAGATCGTGACTGGAAATGGCTTAGGGACACCACGCTTTGATAGGAAAACCAAAACTGTAGTTGACTGGAGGATACAGGAAAGTTAAAACTTCCAAGGGGGCCCATTCATAGAGGGTCCACTGTATCACACGAGACTCACCTTCAGGAGCCTGACCAGAGTCCCGCAGTAAATGTCAGGGGGAAAATTCCCTTTAGCTTCTGGCAGAAGGGTGAAAGGAACCATTTTGACATATACTAGAGCACTCTTTCCTTCTTAACAAGCTGACCTTCAGCAGAAGCTAGTTAACCAAGGCCTGACTGATCTGGGGAAGGGAAATACCCAACTCCAGCCCACTCTAGCCATCTGCCCATCTAAGGACGAGGGCTGGGGGAAACCCTGGGAAACACTTTTGAAGTTCATGTTTCCAGGGCCATGGGCCCACTGAAAGACAGAGACCTAATCATAGGACTATAAAACATATTCCTTCCCCACACACATTACTAAAGCTTTATTTACAGCCGCTCCTTTCACCTGCTATGTTATGTCCAGCTATCATAAAAAGTTACAAGGTGTATCAAAATTCAAAAACACGATTTTAAGAGGCAGAGCAAGTTAGCACCAGGACCAGACCTGGTAGGGATGTCAGATTTTTCAGACTAGGATTTAAAACAGCTGTGATAAATATCCTAAGGACTCAATGGATAAACTGGACAGTGGGCAAAAGCAGATCAGCAATGTAAACACAGAGATGGAAAACCTAATAAGGAACCAAAAAGGAATGCTAGAGATCAAAACACTGTAACAGAAGTAAAGAACAACTTGGATGCATATAAGGAAAGGAAGAGCCTCAAAGAGTAAGCGAAGGTGAAATAAAAACTTTTATATTTCTTATTCTTTTTTATTGTTGTCCAATTATAGTTGTCCCTATTTTTCCCTCATTGCTCTCCTTTGCCCTACCTACCCCCCACCTCCCACGTTCAATCCTTATTCTTAATTGACCTAACAGAAGACAGTTTTTCAAAACAAAGGCAACGATGCATTCACTTATGTATGCTTAAGTATATCATGCATGTAGGTAGAGGCATATGCTTATGCACAAGTGCAATAACTGGCAGCAATTACACAAGAAATAGGAGGAAGAACTTAGTATATAAAGGAAAATATTTTTTTTTGCTTATTGCTATAGTCTCAGCACCAAGAACTATTTGTGAAACATAGAAAATGCTCAATGATTTTTAACCAATGAATAAATGAATAATTTCTAAATAAAATTTTGCATTTGGGAAAAATTATAGTGCTTTCTTTTAGCATTTCTCTAGAAGTAAGCACTTACATAGGAAGTGTATATATATATATATACATATATACACACACAAATATGTAAAATACCTATATTTATGTATGAAATATTTCTGATAAGATTAATAAAATAAGCCTACCTGACTAAATTCATGTCTCAACTTACTCTGCTCTCACACCATGTCATGTTATATGATTAAGAAAACAAACAACAACAAAAAGTTCAAGTGCACTGCCTAGTGGATTTCTCCCAAATCAGAGCCTAAAACTGTGATTAGAGTAGCTCACCTTACCCCTCGACTGAAACTCTTCCAGTGGCTGTCTATCTCCCTTGGGAAGGTACCCTGTCTTTACGGCAGTCTCCTCCGGCCCCTCGTTTCTTACCTCTCTGCTCGTCTTTCACTCTCCCCAGCCACCCTCACCACCTTGATGTTCCTCAGAAAGAGCAGGCTCTTCCCGTGTTGTGTTGGTGCCTTCCCTTTGGTCCCTGGGCCTGGGTGCTTTTTCTCCAGACACTTATCTGGTTTCCTTCCTCACTTCATGCAGGCTTCTGCTCCAATCGTGCCTTTTCAGTAGAGCCTTCCCTGGCCACTCAGTCTAAAGTGGTATCATCTTCCCAAACATTTCTTAGCCTTTTGGTCACTTTTCTTCCTGGCCCTTACCATTGCTTGCTATTTTAGTATGTTAGCTGTTTGTCTTCCTACTGAAGTATAAGTAACTTTAGGCAAGGGTCTTCTTTTTTCTCCCCCTCCCACTGTATAGTCAGTATATACTTATAATAGTATTTGGCACAAAGAAAGTACTCAATGATTGTTGACTACATGAAAATTTTTCATTCTAATACCCCTTTATCACTGCAACCTTTTGTTTCACTTCTAATAGATATTTAACGTATAACTATGTATTATAACATCAAAAGCAAATTGAGTTTGTGATATCAATAAGCGGATAGGATTATCACTTTAAAAAGTAAGAACGTAAATGTTATGTCCAATATAAATTAAAGCTGTTCAGCCAACCTCACTGTGGACTTTGAGAATTCTGTCTTCTTTTACTCCAGCTGTCTCTCTCTAACTTGAGTTCCGATGACCCAGCAGTCCTTGAGTGATAATCAATTCGGGAACAAGCCTAGTTAAACAAGACCTATTTAGATTGCTAGTCACTGTCTTTTCATAGATTATCAAACACATATTTCTGCATGGAATTATTAGATGATTGTGCTAAAGATGTTGATCTGACAAAGTGAACAGGAAGTAATTAGTATATGATTTACCATAAACTTGACCTTAGCTTTGCCTTTCCTATTCCCCTCATTTCACCACCTCCCTATTTCTCCTCTTCCTCCCCCACGTTGTGTCTGTATCCCAGGCTCTCTCTCTCTCTGGCTTATCCAGTTGAGTACACATTTCCTATACTTAGACTAAATAAACTGCCAGACAGGACAGCATAGGGATGAAAAGTGTGGGGTCCTAGACATGAACTCTGGATGTGAATACACATTACACTCCTTGCTATTTTTTTTTTGTTTGTTTGCTGTATTTAACTCTATTTTTTTCCTGGGGAAACTGCTTAGACCATCCATGCCTGAGGTTCCTGTAAAGTTGAAATGTTCCTTGTATTTACTTCAAGGGAAATTGGGAGGAGTACGTGGATCAGTAATTCCCTACTTAAAACATAGTTTCAGACCACACATTGCAAATACTAGGAGCTTGTATACTTAGACCTGCTGAAGCAGAATCTGTATTTTCACAAGATTCCTGGGTGTTTTGTATGTGAATTAAATGTCGAGAAGCACTGGTAGTACCTGTGAAACATGACTGTATTTATATGTAATGTGTCATCACTAAATGCTATTGTAATTATACTAAAACAAATACAGATAGAAAAAAACCTAATATTATTTTAGGAACAAATTCTTGCAAGGTAGTTTTTATCCAATATCTCATTATTTACATTAAACTTATACAGCTTAGGATTTCAGTTTTATGTCCATGTGAGCACCTGTGTGTGTGTGTTTGAGAAAGGGAAGGAGAGGGAGGTAGGCAAAGGGAAAATATTTTTTTAGACATCATAGTTGGTAAAGGGAAAAAATGCTTTTATTCCAACTTTTCTCTTTACCAAAAGAGTTAATGAATACAAGTGTTTTAAATTGCTCTTGGAACATGTATAAAGAACCTATGGACAAAGCCAAAGATGGGTAGGATTGAGGGTGGGAGGTGGGAGTGGGTGGGGAGTGGGGGGAATGCAGACAACTGTACTTGAAACAATAAAAACATATAAATAGATAAACAAATAAACATAAAATATAAAAAATAAAATTCCATCTATAGTACTTTAAAAATCATCTTTTATTTCTCTATTTTGACACATACGTTGAAATAAAATTTTCTCCTGAGGAGTCTAGCGTGAATGAATTCTTTAAAATAGTCACATTTTGTTTAGACTTGGATAGAATTACAGAAAACAACATACAAATTTTATCTCTGAAAGCTTATGCAAAACTGAAAATGTTCTCGGGGTTGTCTAAATCTCAACAGGAAACATGTTGATTCCTTTCACCGTAAGAAAGTGTTAACCAAAAATATGTACATAAACCAGATTTAAAGCCTTTTTAATAAGTCATTTAGTATGCTTAGGTATCCTCTACCATGGAGAATGAAGAAGGAAAGCACCCATTTTTTACATTAAACTATTGTGAACTACTGCTCACACAGGTTACATACAGCATTGCTTAACAGCCCTTTCAAATTAAGGCAAGGGAGGAATGATAAATATTTATTTTCTACTTTCCCACCAGCACCAAACTGTAAATGTAGCTAACTGTGGCCTCCTAAATACAGTTATTAATCAGTTTTGTTGCAACATGTTATTTGTGCACAGATGTATGCAAATGCTCGGGTTTCTCCTCCACCAGATGGTGCTCATTAAGTTACAGTAATCAGCTGAAGCGAGCACGCTACCCTGTTATGCCCTCTGCTCCCCAGAAGGACAGGGCAAAATGGAACTCGCACCGAACAGCCTGGAATTGCTGAATACCGTTGACGCTCTAGAAATTATAAGAAAATTCCAAAAAACAGAGAGACATCTGAAATTACAAGAGATAGGCCATGTAATGCCAGTTCATTTCACTGTATTGGCAGATACAGCCATACTAGTTGTGATAAACAGTCATACTTATAAAATTATATATTTTCAAAGTATCTTGGGTATAAAATTATATATTTTTTCATCTTTTAGTTTGAATTTTCTTTGGAATCGGAAGTATTTTAAAATAGTTTCATTGCCATTCTTATTTGGAAGAGGAAGAAATTAATCCCGTCATATGTACTTGAGAAGAAATGTAAAACAAAGCTTCAGTAATAAAATAACTCATGTTTTGATAATAAAAAAGGTTACTTCAGTATACAAGAAAATTTGCCATTGAGATAATTATATTTTGTTTTCCTGATATTCATTTCTTTTCCTCTTGTTCAAGCTTACCTAAAGCCAAAAATATTTGAACATTTTGTAGAGGACAAACAAAAAATAGCCTATGTTGAAGTACATATGTATATGCATGAGTTAATTGTATATTTTATAACTCTAAGCCTTTGAAAATTTTCAAATCTCTGAATCGCATTAAAACTTTTATGTATTTTGTCCAAATTATATAGGTTTACCTATTTCACTCATGAGAGAAAAAAAGTCACACCTCTTTTATAATGCATGTACAAGCTCCATGAAGATAGTAATCATCTCTGCTCTTTATTCTAACCTTTCAATAGCAATGAATAAAGGTAATATTTACACAGTGACAATGTGGATTCTATCTCCTAATTCCCATAATCCCATATTAGGAAAGGTATTGTTATTTCCCTTTGTCTTTCTTGTTGCAAAAATTTTGTTTTCAGGGAAGTTAAAAATTTAATGAAGCTAAAACACAAAAAGCAAAGACAAATTTTAACCCTATAACTTTTTTACAATAGAACCCATACTCTTATTAATGTACTAACTGAACTCACTTCCATGGTTCTGAATACATATTTGATCTATAAATTAATTTATATTAATTTAACTGGTATCTCTGTAAGTAAGTGCTGTTTTTCTGTGTCACAGTTAAGGAAATTAATGCACATCAATGGTTTAAAAATAAAACTTCCTTAAGGAAATCAGTACCATACCATTAAATTTGTGGCCCTGTTTGCCTTTTTACTTAATTAACAATTTTGGTTTTATTATACATAAAAGATCAATATTTTCTTAGTTTTGGTTGTGAATCTCTGTAATATTATAATATACCTGCTATTGACCTTTTAAAACATTTAAATATCCATTTTTATATACCCAGGCTATGATCAGATAACCAACATGAAATTAATTTGGTATCATAAATTAGCTGAATCAAAAGCCTTTTATCTCTGTCCTTTATTATAGAGTATCATTTGTTTACTAAATAATTTAATAATAATAATGAAAGTTAATATTTATATAGGCTTTTTATATAGGCTTATTTTTGCCAAGCATCCTTCTAAAAGCTTTATATAAGTTATTACCTTTAATTTTCACAGTATCATTTTGTGTTGCACTATTATTCACGTTTTATAGATGAATTCAGAAATAGGAAACTTTTTAGGTTTAGAAATCAGTCAGATACTCTATTTGAATATTCAGGGTCTAGAAGCCCTTACAACTGCATTACCTTTAATAGCCTTTCCAGACCGTTCCATCTAGTGATAATAGAATGGAAATAACCACTTTTAAAATTGTATCATAAAAGAAAGTATGAAATTCTAAGGAATGTGCCATAGCACACTCAGTTATCTGCTGGGCAGGGTCTATTCTCTCCTTTAGTCTGCAGGAGTACAGGCGTTGGGCTTATCTAGAGAATTACTGAATGAATACAAATATTTGGTTGATGAATTTGCCCAAAGAAAGTGCTGTTTGCTATGTAAGTGAGGAAAACGAAATTGGTCACACATCATCTGGGAAGGATGCACCCTGCGTAAGGTCGAAATGCTTTTTAAATGGTTATTGCTAATTGGGGCTAGATGCCTTTTAGGACACTTGGTTTGATAATGCCAGTGATCTATACATGGTCACACTTAGCAACAAGATCTAGCAACAGGGATCTTCATCTGCTGTGGGTCTCCGCAGCAGGCACAGGTAGATCATTGGTAAGATGCCTGGTTTCCAGCAACCGAGCGAATCTTTTATACTCTCTTTGGCTTGAAAAACGTACGTGTTCCGTGGAGAGGGAAACTAAACGAGATCTACTCTTTACGCTACTATTTCCTAGGTTTTCTAAGACCCACCGATAGCTCCATATCTCTTCCAGCAGACTGTGAGCATTTGCAGGGCTGGGACTCTGTCTCAGTCGTCTTGGTATTTCAGTAGCTATTATAGTAGTCGATATTGAATTTAGTATTGAAAACTAAATACACTAATCAATAGTAAATGACTCAGAAATATAAAGGATATATGAGTATAACTGATTATTGAAAGCTGAACTAAATATACAATTTCAACTTTTAAATTATATTGGTCTTTCCGTAAGCACCTTATAAATGACACCAATGAGTTCATAATTTTTCGAGGTATTAAATCTCAGTTCTTATTAGATTGTTTTTTATTTCACCTTCCCTTTTCCAGGTTTCTATGCTGTACTCAGATTATGTTTGTATTTGTTCATAGTCCAGATATTAAAGTATAGTATTTCCAGCCCTTGCTGTGAAAGATTCTCCATTTCATTTGAATTGCCTTTTCTTCATCATTGAAAATCTTTGTTTTCTTCCTTGACTGGTGTAGTTCAGTGGATTGAGCGTGGGCCTGTGAGCTAGAGGATCAAGGTTCGATTCCCAGTCAGGGCACATGCCTGGGCTGCAGGCCATTTCCCAGCAGTGAGTGCACGAGAAGCAACCATACATTGACATGTCTCTCCGTCTCTCCTTCCCTTCCCCCTCTAAAGATAAATAAATAAAATCTTTTTAAAAAATTTTGAAAAATCTTTGTCTTCTGAGTTTTATTCCCTTTGGTTTCATTTTGCAGATTGGTTTAGCCATCTGTGCTCATGTTTAAACTTTCTCTTGACAATTTGCTTCCCTAAATGTTAAGTGTCAGCCTATAAGTCTTACATAGAGTTCCACTGTGAGCCCACAGCCAACAGTGATGCTCACATCCTTCTGGTGTAAACTTGTGAAATGATACAGTCAAATTGTCCAGCTCCCTTTCACTGTCGATAACGGATGTTGGTAATACTCACCCTCACATTGTACTGAACACTTCCCTAGTCCAAACTAGGCACTGTTCTCTGAGTCCCACTTTTAATCTTGTCTTTTCTAATCAGTAGCTCATTGCACTGGACACTATCCAAGTACATTATCCTTGTGATTTACATTGCAAGCAGGAAGACTACTACTACCACAAAGATGACTTAGAAAATACCGTTTTATTCTAATACTCATGAGTTCCTTTTGCTATCTTCTTCCATAATTCTATCATTGCTAAATCTGGCTGAAACTCTACCAATGTGATGGATTGAATTGTGTTCTCTCCCCAGATTCATATGTTAAAGTATTAACTCTTAGCAACTCAAACATGACCTTAGTTGCAAACAAGGTAAAGGCAGATGAAATTAGTTAAGATACAGTCATAGAGAAATGGGATGCGTCCCTAACCAAACATGACTGATGGATATCCTTAATTAAAAAGGAGAAATTAAGATACAGCCACATACACAGGGGAAACTCCCTGTGAAGATGAACAGATCAGGGTGATGGACAGAAGCTGAGAAATGCCAAAGATTGAAAGCACAGAGCCAGAAACTAGGGGAGAGGTCTGGAAAAGATTTCTCTCTCACAGCCTCAAAAGGAAGCAAACCTCTTGACACTGTGATCTCAGATTTCTACCTTCCAGACTGTACATTAAATATTTGTTTTTTTAAGCTACTTGTTGTAGTACTTCATTATTACAACCATAGCAAACTAATACAATCTTGAGTACATATAAAACAGTGTATCCCTTAAAGAAAAGACTTATTAACTTTAACAATATTCTACCTAATTTCTCACCTCATAATATGTGATGGAAATTTGGTGGGAGGCTAAACAAAATAAGAAATCCTTACTATGCCTGATGTTACCTCAATCATTTGCAAATTGTTATTGTTTCAAGTAAGATGTACAATCTTGAACACATTGTACTAACTTCAAATTTTGCATTCTGTTACAAAATAAGTGCTCAGGAAATATTTTTTCAGTTTGTAGAAATTTAGACTTATTTTGTGCCTGAGTAATTATTGCTTTTCCATAAGCTGTGTAATTCTAACATTAATTTAATGTATCATAGCTCTATATTTTATAGGCCTTCTTCTTCTTAAATATAGCTCAATTATGTATTAATTTTACATAAAACATTAAAGAAAGAATAACATATTAGACACATAATGTACAAAATTGTAAATTTCCTGCCACATTACTTTAGAAATTGTTTAGTGTTTTATTCAATCTGTCTTTATCTATCTACCTATTTATATAATAGATTTTTACATTCAAAACTGAGTATGGATCATATTACAAAACAAGATCACATATTTCAAAAACTGATGTATTGCTTGATTCTTGTTTTTATTTCCTTTCCTCTCATTTTTCTATATACACAAGATTGTATTCTGACCAGACATTGCTCAGTGATGGCTAATCAGGGAAGTTTTGTGTAAAGAATAATCTTATTAAAGCAGAAATGAGTGATTCTCATGCTAAATTACTATCAAAATATTTATTTCCCTATATGTATTTGTATTAACAATTTTTGTTACTTAGGTTAAATTTTATTTCCTCTGTGTTGATAACATATCACAGTTCTAGTAGTCTATAATATTACATACTTGGAGAAGTGAAAATAATATCACATTTGAAAATGTTATAATTGAAGTTAATCAAAATGAAATCTAATTTAGACTTCTCACATTGAAATTATTAGAGAAGCTTACTTTCCTTAATATATGATGGTTAAATATTGAGGTGGATGATAAGTTAAGGATAAGAAAGGAACATGTTATAAAGACAAAAAGATCAATTCTAAGGATCAGTGAAACTAGGAGCTGGTTCATTGAAAAGATAAATAAAATCAACAAGCTTTTAAGCAGGTTCATCAAGGAAAAAAAGAGAGAGGACCCAAATAAACACAATCAGAAATGAAAGAGGAGAGATTACAACCGACACCACAGAAATACAAAGGATTGTAAAAAACTACTGTGAAGAACTGTATGCCAAGAAATTTGAAAACCTAGGTGAAATGGACCAATTTCTAGAAAAATATCTTCCAAAACTCAGTGAAGAAGAAGCAGAAAGCCTGAACAGACCAAAATCAGCAGATAAAATTGAAGCAGTAATCAAAAAACCCCCGACACACAAAAGCCCTGGACCAGATGGTTTCAGAGGAGAATTCTAAAAACATTTAAGGAAGAGCTAACTCCTACTATCCTTCATAGACTATTCCAAAATATCCAAAATGATGGAAGACTCCCAAACTCTTTTTATGAAGCTAACATTATCTTGATCCCAAAACCAGATAAAGACAAACAAAGAAAGAAAACTTCAGGCCAATATCGCTGATGAACATAGATGCAAAAATCCTCAACAAAATATTGGCAAATCACATCCAGCAATACATTAAAAAGATCATACACCATGACCAAGTGGGATTCATCCCAGGGATGCAAGGATGGCTCAACATTCCCAAATCAGTAAATGTAATACACCACATAAACAAAAGCAAAGACAAAAAACCCATGATCATATCAATGGATGCAGAAAAAGCATTTGATACAGCACCCATTCATGATAAAAACTCTGAGCAAAGTGGGAATAGAGGGCGCATTTTTCAACATAATAAAGGCCATATATGAGAGACCTACAGCCAACATCATACTCAATGGACAAAAACTAAAAGTTTTTCCGCTAACATCAGGAACAAGACAAGGTTGTCCCCTTTCACCACTTCTATTCAACATAGGATTGGAAGTCCTAGCCACAGCAATCATACAAGAAAAGGAAATAAGAGGCATCCAAATTGGAAAAGAGGAAACAAAACTGTCATTATTTGCAGATGACATGATAGTGTACATAGAAAATCCTGTAGACTCTACCCAAAAACTGCTCAACCTAATAAATGAATTTGGCAAAGCAGTGGAATACAAAGTTAATATCCAGAAATTAAAGTATTTTTGTATACCAATAATGAAACAGCAGAAGCAGAAATCAAGAAAAAAATCCCGTTCGATATAGCAAAAAGAACAATAAAATACCTAGGAATAAACCTAACCATAGGGGTAGAAGACCTATATGCAGAAAATTACATGACACTCAAGAAAGAAATCAATGAAGACACAAACAAGTGGGAACATATATTGTGTTCATGGATTGGAAGAATTAACATCATCAAAATGTCCATACTACCCAAAGCAATTTTGCAGATTCACACAATACCTATTAAAGTACCAATGGCATATTTCACAGACTTAGAAGAAACACTTCAAAAGTTTATATGGAACCATAAACGACCCCGAATAGCAGCTGCAATTTTGAGGAAGAAAAACAATGTAGGAGGGATCACAATACCTGATACCAAACTGTATTACAAGGCCACTGTAATCAAAACAGCCTGGCACTGCCATAAAAACAGGCACATAGACCAATGGAACAGAACAGAGAGCCCAGAAATAAACCCAAGTCACTACAGTCAGTTAATATTCGACAAAGGGGGCAACACCATAAAATGGAGTAAAAATAGTCTCTTCAACAAATGGTGTTGGGAGAACTGGACAGCTACGTGGAAAAAAATGAAACTCGAGCACCAACTTACACCATACACAAAAATAAATTCAAGATAGATAAAAGACTTAAATATAAGCCATGACACCATTAAAATCCTAGAGGAGAACATAGGCAGGAAAATTTCAGATATCTCATGCAACAACAGTTTTACTAACATGTTCCCCAGAACAGGGGATATAAAGCAAAGAATAAACAAATGGGATCTCATCAAAATAAAAACCTTCTGCACAGCTAAGGAAAACAGCATTAAAATAAAAGAGACCCAACTATATGGGAAAACATATTTGCCAATGATACCTCAGACAAGGGTTTAATCTCCTAAATATACAAAGAACTTACACGATTCCACTCCAAGAAGACAAGCAACCCAATTAAAAAAATGGGCAAAGGACTTAGACAGGCATTTCTCCAAGGAGGACATACAGAGGATTCAGAGACACATGAAAAGATGCTCAATATCGCTAGCCATCAGAGAAATGCAAATTAAAACCACAATGAGATACCCACTTTACACCGGTAAGAATGGCCATCATAAACAAAGCAACAAACAACAAGTGTTGGAGAGGTTGTGGAGAAAAGGGGACCCTAGTTCACTGTTGGTGGGATCGCAGACTGGTACAACCACTATGCAAAACAGTATGGAATTTTCTCAGAAAACTAAAAATGGAACTGCCTTTTGACCCAGCAATTGCACTGCTAGGATTAAATTCCAAGAACCCTGAAACACCATTCCAAAAGAACCTCTGTACCCCAATGTTCATAGTAGCACAATTTACAATAGCCAAGTGTTGGAAGCAACCTAGATGCCCATCAGTAAATGAATGGATCAAAAAACTATGGTACATATACACAATGGAATTCTATGTGGCAGAAAGAAAGAAGGAGCTCCTACCCTATGCAACAGCATGGATGGAACTAGAAAGCATTATGCTAAGTGAAATAAGCCAGTTGGTAAAAGACAAATACCATATGATCTCACCTTTAACAGGAACCTAAGTAACTAAACAAACAAGCAAGCAAAATATAACCAAAGACATTGAAATAGAAAATGGGATGACAGTATTCCGAGAGGAGAGAGGAGGGAATTTCACGGCAAAATCGAGGGGATGATAGGGACAAGTATAAAGGACACATGGACAAAAACTAAGGGGGGTGGAAATGGGAGGGAGGTGGGGAGCACTGGGGGGGTGGACTGGGATGGGAATAAAAGACAGAAAACTGTACTTGAATAATAATTAAAATTAAAAAAAAGAAAAATAAATAAATAAATTTAAAAAATGTTACAATTCCTTTATAAAATAAAAAAACAAATACCTAAATACAAATAAATAAAAGATTGAATTAAAAAATTAAAGCAACATTTTTTTCCTGAACGTTTCAGCCTAAAATGTGGGTGTGCACTATACTCAGGAGCACATTACACAGAGCAAAATACAGTATATACAATCTAGGCTAGACTAGTTTAAACCACATATATATACTGGAAGAAAAGTAGCCTAGATTGTATATGACAATGTATTATTTATATGTATGTATTTTGGACAATTTGTTTTCTTTCACATCTAAGTAATCTAAATTTTAATATGATGAAAGCTTTATTAAAATAGCCACATACATACAAATGCACACATACACACAAATATGAATAGCAATGCACATGAGAAAGTATTTAAACATATGCAGACCTTTTTAAAAAAATCTTCCCAAAATCACAGTACTCAAATTAATATTATAAAAATAAAAGTTTACCATAAATCTCTGTTTAAATATAAATATAATTCCAATTAAACGCAGAAAATTGTTCTGAAGGCCATTAAAACAATAGCTAATAAGTTAATTAAAAAACATAAGGAGTCCTCCCTGACTGGCAAGGTTCAGTGAGTTGGGTGTTTCCTTCAAAGCCAATGGTCAATGGTTAGATTCCCAGTCAGGGAACATGCCTTGGTTGCAGGCTTGGACCCTGGTTGGGACATGTGTGAGAAGCAACCAATCAATATTTCTCTCACACATTGGTGTTTCTCTTCCTCTTTTTCTCCCTCCCTTCCTACTCTCTAAAATAAATGAATAAAACTTTAAAAATAAGGAGTCTAAATATAGGGTTTTTACAAAATATAAAGAATAATTTCTGTATTGTGCAATTGAAGAAAAGTCCATAAAAAGAAAAGAAAAGAAATATATCTAAAATTAATACTGTAAATATTTAATTCAGTAAAAAATTATCTAGGAAAATGTATCTATAAAATAAGGTAGGAAAAAGTAGATTTATAGTTATCTGTATGAAAAATAATATAATGATTAATAAATAATATACAAGGATAAACTGAGTTTTGTGTACCCACAAATGTAATTTTACTTTTGCCCACACCTATAAATTAAAACAGATTATATAATCTCACTAAATATATTAGTGTTCTGTCAGAAGCAGAAAATACAAAGAGAGCAATAAAAGGCATATCATATTAAATATAAAATATAATGTATTATAAATTCGATGGCATAAATCACAAGTAAAGATAATTTAATTATTATCAAATTATTGATAATATAATAATTATTAATATTCTGTCTTTATTAATAATAAAGATAAAGGGATTATTTAACAAGTTAAGAAACTTAATGGAAAAACTTAAGTACAACTTTAACATTTCCTATTAAAAATCTCTACAGCTAACTTAAACAAAAAATATTTATTAAATATGGATAAGCAAAAAGAAAACAGTAAAAAATCAGGTTTAAGTGAAAACAAGTCTCAGAAAACTGCAATTGAAGTAGCAGAAAGTTATGACAGTCACTTAGTGTGCCACTGTCAATTTGAGTGACTCCTGTATTTTTCAGTGTTTGCCTCTTCTGTTCAAAATTCAGGATTCAGAGCAAAAGCTCCAGTTGCTCTGCCTGAGTCGTGTATCTTGCCTGGGAGAAAACAAAGCACCTTGCTTATTAATTACACTACAGTGAGGACAATCGCAGAACATCTAGTTCTCTCAAAGAAGCTATGGCACTCAATACAACAAGAGAAAATAAAAGCATCATTAGTCAAAATAACAAATATTCAACATTAAAAAAATGAAAACATGCTTTCTGCTAGTGAGACTATTCAAAGCCATGCTTACAAATAGGTCATAAAAATAAATCATTACTATTTTGGAAAAGTGAAAATGTTCATTTGAAGCAACTCAATTGGGAATCTGTCAAAAGAAACTAATCTGAAACTTCAACAACAACAAAAAAATAGGCTCTGTTAAGTTTTTATTAAAGATTTTAAACCTCAGATTTACCACTTGCAAAACTGTGGCATTTTGGCAAGCCTCAGTTTTATCTACATAATTGGAATAAATACACTCATAGACTAACTGTGGGAAGAGTGAGCATAAATAAATGAAAGTTATCTATATTAAAGATATTCACTATATCCTTCTTTTTACTAGCAAAAATGTAAAAATAACTTGGTTAAACAAATTATGATATATCCAAATTAGGATACACTATCCTACACAGAAAAATATTAAGTAGCTAGTTATTCCATCAGAAAACATATATGATATGTTAAATTCCCTCTCACAACAAAAATAGAAGAGCAGAATATAAAACTATAGATACATAGTGTATTCTCAATTATGCAAAGCAGAGATTTTCAACCCATATGCCACAGCCACGAGAATTTTTAAAACATGTGATACCTGGCAATTTAGTCAGAGGCACTAAGCTTATTTCCCTTAGGTTGTCAGATAAAAAAAAATGACAAAAGCCAACACAACAATAACCATCCAGTGTGAATGAACCAAAGTTATACTTATTTTATTGTCATATAGGCAAAAAGTATAATATATTTTTGGTGTGTACAGAGTTTTAGTAATTAGTTTATATGTATATGTGTCATGAGATAAAAAAGGTGAAAATTGCTGGTGTAAAGTAAATACAGATACAAATTGGAAAGAAAATATGCTAAATTCTTATAGTAATTTTCTGTGAATTTTAAAATTATGAAAATTTGGGTTTTTTTTCTCTTTTTTATGCTCATTTAATTGAAGTAGTATGTTTCATTTTATCAAATGAAAAAAAAAAATGGCCCTGGCTGCTGTGGCTTAATGGACTAAGTGGTAGTTTGTGAACCAAAGAAGCTCTCTTTCTACCTCTCTCTAAAAATAAATAAATAAGATCTTTTTTAAAAAACAATTCTATTTATTTATTTATTTTTAGAGAGAGGGGAAGGCAGGGAAGCATCAAAGTTCAGTTGCCTCTCACCCCCTACTAGGGACCTGGCCCACAACTCAGGCATGTGCCCTGACTGGGAATTGAACCAGCAACCCTTTGGTTCACAGGCTTGCACTCAATCCACTGATCCAGAACACCCAGGTCCCCAACTCTATAAAAAATGTATTGGTTTCTACTATTGGGCAAAAATATGTCAAAAAGAGAAAAACATACTGATAGATATCACCAATATAAACTAAAATTGAGAATAGAATGGACAAATTAAGTATATGAATTTACCTTTATTACAATATAAAATAGTTATATTTTTAACAATATTATTTTACTAAATGGGAGGCTTTGGAATTCATTTTGTTCAAATTTTATATAATAGCTTCTTAAAATATTTAAAAACTACACTAAATGAATTTTACCTTACCAATCTTGAACATTTTATTCTATCTAAACTACTAATGATTAATATAATTAAGCAGTATTATCTACAAGTTACTGGCATGGGCCTTTTTAAAAATAATTGGAAGCTTCTTATTTTATTTTTAAAAAAAGGTTTTTAACTATATCACTGTTATTATTTTCTCTCCAAGATTTACTCTAAACACTTAACATAACGTTGTTTATTCCATAACTAAATCTGTTGGTAAAGTTCTATCAGAGTAATAAAATAAAATTATAAATCTGAAATACTTTAAATGAAGAGTTTTTTAAAAATTAATCATATACTTAACTAATCAAAGATAAATAAATGTTATAAATGAAGAATTGGATCCAGTAAATGATATAAAAGTCTTGAAAATAACAATCCTAACATTTAATTCAATTTATTTTAATAATGAGTAGATTTGGATGAAGGTACATTTTAAAACACTTCATATCAGCATGAGAAAAGGAAAGTATTTTTAATGGTAAACTATAAAAATTAACTTCTTAATACAACTAATACAACAGATTTTATTACAATGCCCAATAATTTTATTAATGTTAATCAGGTTCACATTTTATCAAATATTTATCAAAAATGTGTTACTACAGGTAGCAGTTGAGAACACAGCATCTTGACAGGCTTTTATTCTAGTAAAACTCATGAAAATTTAAATATATGTTATTCAGATTGGTATTCAACTTTGGATTTTCCTTAAACACAGTATTTATTCATAAATAGATCCAAGGCTTAGTAGATAAAAAAGAAATAACTTGGGAATTTTAATCTCAGTTTTACTTATGTAAAGCTTTTGTTATTGCTGCTGTGAGGGAGTTCCTTGAGAATCTAATAAGAGATCCTATTCCTAGAAAATGAGAAAGCATTTTAAATATTTAAGATTTGCAGTACATAACATATACTCTGAAGTGGTCTTAAACCACTTGGAACTAGTTATTATTCTTAAGAAATGAAATATATGTATGAAAATAAAATACGCATTATAATTACCCAAATACATTTTCTTAAAAAACATTTAATCAAAATGCTTAAAATAAGACTTAGAATGTCAACATTGTTAAAAATTATTACGCACAAAAGATGCTGGTACAAGAAGGTTTATCATCACATAATTTGTTATATGCTTTAAAGTTACTTATCTAGTGGGGAAAGGCAACCAGTTAAACCTAAAGGATGAAATAAGCACTTACTTCTAATCCCTCTCATAACTCCATTAGAACAGCAGTGAAGACATTCTTAAAAGGAATAGCCCACATTAACAAAGTAATGGTAGAAAAGGTAATAACAGAGGAAGGATGTCAACAAATTGTGGAAGGATAAAATACAGATGGAGTAGGGACAGTCAGCGTAGGGAGCTGGAACCAAAGTTCCTGCAGCAGAGCAAAGCTATCAAGAAGCAAGCAGATTTATAGCATAAAGCTCCAGGAATGATGAATAACTGATGATAATAAATATCTCTGGAGGATGAAAAGAAAATGGAACTAAAATCAAAACACATCAAAAGTTTGTATAAGGATCAGCTAAAAAACGCAGATCGCTTCCATTAGCACCTACAACAGAGAAAACTGCCCTTCTTGTCCACCTTGCACTTTGCAGATGGAAAGAAGATTCATCTCTGGCGAGGTGTTTCAGATGGCTATAAGCTCATCTGACAAAAGAACATTATTGGAATGCAAATTTACCTAGTCAACTTACCGTACAGCCAATTCCACAATAGTCAGTTCACGGAACACCAATTAATTGCTCCAGATGGCCAATGTACTAAACAGTCAATTTGTTGAATAATTACTTGGTTAAATTTAGTTGATTTTTAACTATTTAACAATACTTCATAGAAATATATAATTATAGCATATATAATTATGGCTGATGAGGTCTGTCCAGGAAAAGTCCAGCCATTCATTATAATGGGAACGGTTTGTGTGACCCTGAAGTAACCCATCAGCCAGAGAGAGTGGACTGGAATGCACATGTGTGAACAATGATGACTTCACTGAACTAGTCAGTGGGGGCCACAGACACCATTGTGTGAGCCTCTGTACTGTGCAGATGCCACATGGAAAATGATTGTGTAGAACAACAAATCTGCATCCAAATTTGCATTAGCTTGAATATTCTTTTGTGGAAACAATTCAGATAATTCAGAAGGCTTTTGGGGATGATGCTATGAGCGCAGTGGAAATAAAAGTGCTTCAAAGATGGTTGAGAACCAGGTGAAGGTGATCCAGGTTTTGGAAGGCCTAAAACAAGCAGGATACCTAAGAATGTTGAATGTGTCAGGGCCATAATCAACAAAGATCAGTAATTGACAGTGGAAGAACTAGAAGCTGATCTGGGAATTCCCAAAACTACAGTGTCCAAAATTTTGATGCAAGATCTTGGCCTGAAATGTGTCATGGTAAAATTTGTTCTGTGGTTTCTGCTACCAAAGCAGGAGGACCATCTTGCTGCAGCTGCTAATAACTTGATTCAAACCTTTGCCATAGAACCGTATTTCCTCAAGAAGGTCATAACCAGAAATGAATGGTGTGTCTACAGCTATGATCCAGATTAGAAGGCCCAGTTGTGCCAATGGCAGATGCATGGTTTGCTACACCTGAAGAAGGCAGGGCAAAACTGCAGCAATATCAAGACCACGTTAACTGTGTTTTTTGATTGGGAAGGTATTGTCCACCACAAGTACACCCCTCCGGGCCAAACAGTCAATTAATAAGGAGGAAGACCTCAATGGTTTTCATCTGCTGAGGATGCAATGTGACTAAATGACTGCAGCTATGGGCAACTGGTGATTGATAGGTCTGTCAAGACAACGTGCCCACTCACGCATCATGTCTCCTGCAGAGATTTTTTTAAATATACTTTATTGATTATGCCATTACAGTTGTCTCATTTCCCCCCCGTCATTCCTCTCCACCCTGCACACCCCCTCCCACCTACACTCCCCCTCTTTAGTTCATGTCCATGTGTCATAAGTTCTTTAGCTTCTACATTTCCCACAATACTCTTGCCCTCTCCCTGTCTATTTTCTCCCCACCATCTATGCTACTTATTCTCTGTACCTCCTCCCCTGCCTCCTCCCACTCCCCTGTTACTAACCAGAGATTTTGGTGAAACATCAAATAACCGAGGTGACTCAGTCCCCCTACAGCCCAGATTTCATGCCCTGTGTCTTCTGGCTTTTCCCAAAATTAAAATCACCTTCAGAAGGGAAGAGATTTCAGACCAGGAATGAACTTCAGGAAAATGCAGCAGGGCAGCTAATGGCGATTCCAACAAAGAATTTTGCAGAGTGTTTTTTTTTCTTTTCTTTTCTTTTTTTTAATTTTATTTTAATTGCTATTCAAGTACAGTTTTCTGTCTTTTACTCCCATCCCAATCCACCCCTCCCCCAGTGCTCCCCACCTCCCTCCCATTTCCACCCCCCTTAGTTTTTGTCCATGTGTCCTTTATATTTGTTCCTGCGACCCCTTCCCCTTTTCCCCTGAAATTCCCTCCCCTTTCTCCTCTGGTTACTGTCAACCTGTTTTCTATTTCAATGCCTTCAATTATATTTTCCTTGCTTCTTTGTTTTGTTGCTTAGGTTCCTGTTAAAGGTGAGATCATATGGTATTTGTCTTTTACCAACTGGCTTATTTCACTCAGCATAATGCTTTCCACTTCCATCCATGTCGTTGCAAAGGATAGGAGCTCCTTCTTTCTTTCTGCCACATAGAATTCCATTGTGTTTATGTACCCTAGTTTTTTGATCCATTCATTTACTGATGGGCATCTAGGTTGCTACCAACACTTGGCTATTGTAAATTGTGCTGCTATGAACATTGGGGTGCATAGGTTCTTTTGGAATGGTGTTTCAGGGTTCTTGGGATATAATCCTAGCAGTGGAAATGCTGGGTCAAAAGGCAGTTCCACTTTTAGTTTTCTGAGAAAATTCCATACAGTTTTCCATAGTGGTTGTACCAGTCTGCAATCCCACCAACAGTGCACTAGGGTCCCCTTTTCTCCACAACCTCTCCAACACTTGTTGTTTGTTGCTTTGTTTATGATGGCCATTCTTACCGGTGTCAAGTGGTATCTCATTGTGGTTTTAATTTGCATTTCTCTGATGGCTAGCGATATTGAGCATCTTTTCATATGTCTCTGAATCCTCTGTATGTCCTCCTTGGAGAAAAGTCTGTCCAAGTCCTTTGTGCATTTTTTAATTGGGTTGCTTGTCTTCTTGGAGTGGAATCGTGTAAGTTCTTTGAATATTTTGGAGATTAAACCCTTGTCTGAGGTATCATTGGCAAATATGTTTTCCCATATAGTTGGTTCTCTTTTTATTTTAATGCTGTTTTCTTTAGCTGTGCAGAAGCTTTTTATTTTAATGATATCCCATTTGTTTATTCTTTCCTTTATATCCCTTGCTCTGGGGGACATATCAGTAAAAATGTTGCTGCATGAGATATCTGAGATTTTCCTGCCTCTGTTCTCCTCTAGGATTTTAATGGTGTCATGGCTTATGTTTAAGTCTTTTATCCATCTTGAATTTATTTTTGTGTATGGTGTAAGTTGGTGCTCGAGTTTCATTTTTTTGCATGTAGCTGTCCAGTCTCTTCTGTTGAAGAGACTATTTTTACTTCATTTTATGGTGTTGCCCACTTTGTTGAATATTAACTGACTGTAGTGACTTGGGTTTATTTCTGGGCTCTCTGTTCTGTTCCATTGGTCTATGTGCTTGTTTTTATGGCAGTACCAGGCTGTTTTGATTACAGTGGCCTTGTAATACAGTTTGGTATCAGGTATTGTGATCCCTCCTACTTTGTTCTTCTTTTTCAAAATTGCAGCTGCTATTTTGGGTTGTTTATGGTTCCACATAAATTTTTGAACTGTGTGTTCTATGTCTGTGAAATATGCCATTGGTATGTTAATAGGTATTGCATTGAATCTGTATATTGCTTTGGGTAATATGGACATTTTGATTATGTTAATTCTTCTAGTCCACGAACACAGTATATGTTTCCATTTGTTTGTGTCTTCCTTGATTTCATTCTTCAGTGTTGTGCAGTTTTCTGCATATGGATCTTTTATCTCCTTGGTTAGGTTTATTCCTAGGTATTTTATTGTTCTTTTTGCTATATCAAATGGGATTTTTTTCTTGATATCTTGCAGAGTGTTTTGAACAGTGGAAGAGATGCTGGAAGAACTGTGTAAGGTCCCAAGGTGCCTACTTTGAAAAAAACTGAGGCATCATTGTCCTGTATACAATGTTTTTGTATCTGGTATCTTCTACAATAAATATTTCTATTTTTTCATAGTGTGTGGCTGGATACTTTCTGAACAGATCTCAGATATTATATTTATAATGTGAATTATTTATGTTGAAGTGTATATTTGAGAATGCATTCGTAAATATATTATTCATAATTTGTTTTAAAAAATAATATATGCACAAAACATGGACTTCAGAAAATATCTATTTAATATATTCTGGAAGCATATATGTTTAGCCAAAACTATAAACATTGGATAAAACATGGATTTAGCCTTGGCTGGTTTGGCTCAGTGGATCAAGTGCTGGTCTGCTAACCAAAGGGTTGCTGGTTCAATTCCAAGTCTAGGTCACATGCCTGCCTGGGTTGCAGGTCAGGTCCCCAGTAGGGGGCATGTGAGAGACAAACACACATTGATGTTACTCTCTCTCTCTTTCTCCCTCCCTTTCCCTCTCTCTAATGAATAAATAAATAAATAAATAAATAAATAAATAAATAGATTCTTAAAGATAAATAGTTTTAAATACAACTATATATTTAAAATATTATTTTTCAATCATTAATTTTAATTTTTTTTAGAGAGAGATTGGGGAAGGGAAGGAGAAAGAGTGGGAGAGAAACATCAGTGTGTGGTTGCTCTCATGTGTCCCCCACTGGGGACCTGGCCTGCAACCCAGGCATGCGCCCTGACTGGGAATCGAACCAGCAACCCTTTGCTTCACAGGCCCATGCTCGATCCACTGAGCTACACTAGCCAGGGCTTTATTTTAATTTTTACAATTAAATTTACTGGGTTCCCCTTGGTTAATAAAATTGTATTTCAAGGGTAAAATTCTATAATACACCTTCTCTTTATTGCATTGTGTATTTATCAGCCAAAGTCAAATCTCATTTCTTCATGATATATTTGAACCTCCTTACCCTTTACTGCCTTTCTCTCATCAATTTCCCTTCTGTTAACCACCATATTGTTTTCTGTCATGAATTTTTGTTTGTTCATTTGTTATTTTTAGGTTCATATCTCACATACGAGTGAAATCATGTGATTCTGGACTTTTTCTGTTTTACAGCTGTGAGAATGGCTGTTATCAACCAGACAAGTAACAAGAAGTTACTTGTTGGAGAAAAAGAAACCCTCATTCATTGCTGGTGGTAATGTAAACTGGTACAGCCACTATGGAAACCAGTAAAGAGCTTCCTTAAAAAATGAGAATAGAATTAACATGGCCCAACAAACCCTCTTCTGAGTATCCAAAAAATTTTAAAACATTTACTTGTAAATATATGTATACCACCATGTCTACTGCAGCATCATTCACTGTGAACAAAACATGGAAAAAACCAGAAGTGTCCTTTGGTAGATTATTGGGTAAAGAAGATGTGGTATGAGTATCAATGGAATACCACTTAGCCATAAGAGAAAAATAAAACACTGCCATCTGAGACAACATGGGTGGATCTTGAGACTATCATGTTGAGTGAAATTAATCTTCTTTAGTCTTAAAATATAGTTTAAAATGTAGTTTATACTCCCCATTTTTGTGGAGGTAAATAAAGAATATTTGCTAAGGTCATAAATGACAAGAAAGTATAAATCCATAGGAGTAAAGAAACTTTGGAAACAGTTATTACCTTCAATGTATCTGTCCAGTTCTGGGGCATTACAATTTGCCTTTAATAAACCAAATGAACCTAGGAGAGGCCAAAAGCCTGGCACCTGAACAGGTGGTGAGTAGAAGAGGAAAGTTTCACACAGAATCACTCACAAAATGTCAAGATCTGTAGAGAAAGACTTTAGTGGGTAGATCAGAAAAAAGCCTGCCACAAAGGGAGCCCACCTACCTACTAGACCTTGGCTCTGGGCAATTGCTTAAAATGATACTGAGATTTTAAAAAAAGAAATGACTATCAAATAAAATGGTTACTTAACCTATAGGTAAGCTAAATAAACTTTGACCCATATATAACAAAATGAATAATATCCAACTTAATGTGTTTAAGATGATAAGTTAGAATTGAAATAATTCTGGATAATCGTGCTATGTTTATATAGTTCATGGGTAAAAGAAATAATCAAGTTAAAATTAAAAAATAAGTAGAAAAATTTATAATCAAATAGAAAATTGAAGGCAAAAATCTATATTATTTTCTAAAGACTAATATTTGAATTAATTAGGTATGTATCTTGGTCAAATGACCAAAGTAAATTGTTCATTTTGGTTCTCAGGAAACATTGGGATTGGCATGTACTTTTGAAAACAGCCATTTCTATTTATATTCATATATGACCTGTCTTTATAAACCAATAATAATATAGAATCCATATTTATATTTTCATGTAGGTCAATCTCTTCCCTCTGAATGTTTAGTTTTTTCTACTATTGATAAGTGGCTTAAAAATTTTAAATTTCCAAAAATCATTTCTGAAAAATCATTTCAGGAGCAAACCCAAAGTTCTAAGTAAAATTCACGGATGGCAAATAAATTCTCACACACACAAAAAAAGTTCAGTTTCAATCTCTGTGAACCAAAGCCTTTAAGGTTTTGTTTAAGTTAGTTCAGACAGTGTTCAGATAAAATCTGAGCTCATGGTCTCTAGCCAAATCAAATAAAAGGCAAAAATGTTGACATTGTCAGAGCACTCTTAATAATTTCAACATCTGTTGTTCCATACTCTTCTGTCTGCAAAATGTGTGAGAATAATGAGATTTCTTATAAAAGTGCATTGCCTTTATAACTACATCAATATTTGTACTTCATAAATGATATTCTAATTACTACTTTATAAAATTTTATATAATGTGATTGTAAAATCAAAATTAATATTGCTAATTCTACTATATTCTGGAGGAATCAACCTCATTATATCTGATAGTTTCAAAATATTAAGGAAAAGCATAAAAAATCAATTAATTAGTTAAGTTTAATCACTTTGCTTTTGTTAGTCTTTAAAACAACTAATTCAAAACATATGACATTCTTACATTAAGATAGAAGAGGGTTTATGGACAACAGAGTAATTACATTGGTATAAGTAGAATATAAAGGAAGTAAAAAAGATAGTGCAGAAACACAGGGCTAGCAGAAATGGGCTGTCGTCACTCCTAGGCCCAATGGACAGAGGGGAAAAGATGTTATTGGAAACTGGAAGATATCTGTCTAGAGCTGACTTCACTGAGAGTGGCAGTGATCTCTCCTGTTAGGAAAGTCAGTCCTGGTGACCTCAAGGAACCAGGAAATAAGTACCTGATTTCTCTCCCTTCCTTCCCAGGTGTCATGATCAGTGACCCCACTGACACTACTCAACTTGAAGGCTAATGGCCCAGAGTAGAGAGATGTAATTTATAAATATCAACATCCTGTTTAGAGTTCAGAGTGGGAAACGGTGAGACGTATCTTTGGAGAGGCAAAGGAAGAAATTCAACACTTTCTTATTCTAAGTTCTGCACGATGCACTTAGAGCAAAAAAATGAAATGTTGGTTACATTACTAAAATTCTCTGATTTGAAAAATCACTTTAATGAAAAATTTCCAAATTTCCAAAGGTAACATCAAATGGCAATGAAAAACTAGAGTACAATAAATTAGTTGTACTGCTTCCTTCTATGTATGTGTGCGACTATATGCATGCACATATATCACTTTTCTTTTGAAGTAAAGTTAATGAAATAATGTTTTAAAACACTTCAAATATGTAATATCTCCATGAAATTGTATGTATTTTAACTCTGAAACTCTAGGCATTCTTCTGTGGTAAGAAAAATTCCATTGTAATGAACTTTTTCATAACAAGATTAAATACACCATTTTTCCTAAATAATTAAATTCACATAATAGTCCTCATGGGTAATTTTTCACCAATTTAATTTTTCAAGTAATATAAAATTTAGATAATAAAGAGTTAATATTAAAACCTGGATATAAATTTTAAAGGTCCATTTCATTGTATCTCCTTGCTAAAGACATTTATAAGATTATATAACTTTATTTCCCTCCAGAGAAAGTCAGGATAACTTTTAAATGATTTATATTTCTTGTAATTTTATTTTTATTTTTGTTTTCATTTTTTTACAGCTCCTTCCCTTTATTAAATGAGAAACAAAATCAAAATGGAGGAATTTTGTTTCTTGATGACAAACAGATATGTAGCACCATTATTTACTCATTTTTTTAACGTGGTGTGGCTGTTAAGAATACTACCTCTGTAATCACAAAGACCCAAGTTAAAACTCTGAATAGGGCAATTATTTGTAATAAATCAGCAAGGTACTTTATAAAATAGTTCTTTATTTTTAAAATTAAAATAATAAGTATATTGATTGTAATAATTATATCTACCTACCTCATGTTTTCAAAAATGAATAACAAAAGAAAATCTCTTAAGTAGACATTGGTCTTTCACCCCACAACCATATCAGACATAAAAGATTCAAACATCTACAAACTCCTAACAGGGAGATTTAAGCTGGCTTCTGCATAGGAGGAAATTACTGTAAAATCTATTTTTAAAATACTCAACAGTTCTTTTTTGAAAAATGGTGTGTGAGGCAAAGTGCTAAGAAAGAATTACATGTTCTGACCATACTTGAAAACAGTAAGGTACATACAGTCAGATCAAGAATCCACTTTCTCTCAGTTCCTCTGATAAATTATTTTATCAAGCATATCTGTATTAGAGTTCTCCAGAGAAACAGAACCAATGACATATTATATATAATATAATAATTTCATTATATAAATATTATTTATATTATAATATGTATTTTATAGACTAAAATCATATGCAATTACCCAATTGAATTACATATGTTTAAAGTAATTCTTAAGACACATATTTATAAATTTAAGTATGATAACTTTTTTGTTTTAGCAAATGATTAGGTTTTTGCAAATGATTCATGTTGCAACAAAATGAAATCCATATATTTGTGTCCTTCAGAGGGAGAGATATTGATTGATTATAGGAATTGGCTCTAGAGCTTATGAAGGCCAATAAATCCCAGGATCTGCCATCTCTAAATTCTACAAACTGAAAACCAGGAAAACTGGTGGAGTAATTCAGTCTGGGTCCACAGGCTTGGAAACCAGAAGCACAGATGTCCGAAGACAGGAAAAGATGGATTAAGCAGAGAGGACTTTTCCCCTTCCTTCATCTTCTTGTTCTCCTTAGGCCCTCAACAGATTGTAACAGTGAGGTGGACCTTTACTCAGTCTACCAATCTTAATTTCAGTCTCTCCAGAAACATCCTCACAGCCGCAGCCAGAAAGAATGTTTACCAGCTATTTGGTTATTCCTTTGTCCATTCAAATTGACACACAAAATTAACCATCATAACATCCAATTAGCACCTCCATCAGTGTTATCCTACTTCTAGGCAACGAGACCATTGCTTTATGGATTATTTTCATGCTCTTCTATCAGTTTTTTTTCTCACCACAGCATATAAAGGGATTCTGTTAAATTGTTATGTCGACCATGTCAATTCTCTGTTCAACACCTCAAATTGTTTCCTATCTTACTCAAAATAAAAACGAAATGTTTTTTAGTAACCCCAGAAGATCTGGGCCTTAAAAGGTAGACAGAAAGTAGATTAAGGAATGGCTAAGGCTAGGAGATTCAGGACACTGGGAGGTGATAGCTGAAAGCATATATGGAATTTGGGGAGGAGGGTGATACAAATGCTCTAAAATTTATTCTGATGATGGCTGCACAACTCTCAATATACTAAAACAATTGAATTTTACACTGTATGTGGGTGAATTTATGATATGTGAATTGTGTTGCAACAAGCCCGTTATGAAAAAAGAAACAACAAGACTTTGTCCTCATCTCCTTTGGCCCTACCTCTCATCACACTAGCCACCCCAGGCTCCTGGCTGTCCTGGGAAGGAGCCAGGCAGAGCTAACACCTTAAGGCATCTCCACTGGCTGGGGCATTTCTCTATAACACTCTTTTCAGTTCTACAGGCCTAGGGATCAATGAGCATGTTTAACTTAAATTTGCACTGCAATGAATTTTTGAAAGTCATTAAGCCCCTATTTAATTCTGTCTGACACTGATCCAATGGACTCTTACCTCAGAATAGTATGGTGATTTAAATTTGGAAGTGCTGCTTATAAATTCACCCCTTTCAAAATTTCATGCAAAACATTAACATACTAAAATCTCTGAGAAAAATTCCTGTGGTAAAGGAATCAATTTAACTTTAATTGTTTCTGCAGTTTCAAAATGTATTTAGTCCAAGAACACTCATTTCTGTATTACCTTCCATGTAAAATGTGATACCCCTTCTGCAACTGTCAATCTAAACTTTTTGAGGTAAACTTAGGGCATAAATATAATAAACTTTCTTCTATAAAATCACAATTATTTATGTTTGCTGAAATCACAATTATTATAAAAGGATTAAGAGAAATTGGACAATTCTATAAATGAAACTATTTAGTTCACAGAATACTATGGATTTTATTTTGTTGCAACATGAATTATTTACAAAACCTAATTATTTGTTAAAACAAGGACATTTTATCTTACTTGAATTTATAAATATCTTTCTTAAGAGTTATCTTAAACATTTATAGTTTACTAAAGAAATGTATATTGTCTTTAATCTAGAGACTATATATTAGTTTATGTTAGTAAGAAAAAACTGCATTTAAATTGTCAAAAAATGGAGGCTATGTCACAGATCAGCTGAAAATTTTACTGTAAAATGTCAATTCTGTTTATTGTGTAACTCAGAACAAAAAATATGAATGTGAGTCATATATTAAAAATAAGCAATCAATTTTTTTCTTATTTAAGAGCCTCCATCATGAATTTTTCTGAATTCAAGGAATCTGGCAAATAGTTCTTGCCCACACATACTAGGTTTGAAAAATGTTGCCATAGATTGCTAAAACAAAGATTTAGAAGCATCAGTCTATCCACAATGTTCTCAACTTTCTTTTCCTTTACATCTGACTCTCTTTCCTTTATCCTTATTCCTTCTTGGTTAGATTATCCTTGTCTTGTAATTTCAAATTGGATATAGTTTCCTGAATACATATTCTAAGTACATTTCCTTTAATTAAAACCACTCAGTCTATAAAATGGATTATAGTTAAATCTATGTATTGTGTGGATTGCCTGTAATTTTTACTAAAATATAAAAACATACAGCAAAAAAATAGAGATTTTGCAAATAGCGAGTGATGTATGGTTTTAACATGCATTGCGTTCATAGTATAAATTTGTGACTATTCTATTTTAGGAAGTATCTCAATCATCCTTTAAAATTACTTACTCTAGGTATTTTACAGTACTTGAAAATCATAAGGAACTGCTCATTTTCACCATTAAGACACTTGAAAAATAGCAATTCATATTCTAAATAATTTGAGATCTTTATGCTATGATGAATATCTCATAGGTACTAGTTGTTTGCCACATCTATTTACTTCTTTTTTTATGTGCACTTAATCAATTAGCCTGTGCTATCCAACCATTTACTCCAAAATTAATGCTTCAAATAAACAACCATGTTTTTTGTTGTTCCTAATTCTGTGAGTCAGCAACTTGCACTGAGCTCAGCTGAGAGATTTTTATGGTCTGTGTTGGACTTACAAAGACCCTTGATCAGATGAGAGGCATCCTGGGGCTGGATGGCCTAGGATGGCTTCACCTTTGTGTGTGGTGGTTGGCAAGCTGTTGGCCAGGTTCTCAATGTGGTCTTTCCATGCACTTTACGTTGATTCTGAATGCAGGCAATAGTCTGAAAGGGGCAGAGAAGAAACTGCAAGTCTTTTGGGTTCTAGGCTCACAATGTGCACAAGTCACACATGTCACATTCATCTGGTTAAAACATGTAATTTGGGCAAAACCAGATTAAAGGTGTGAGGGAAAACCCCTATATTAATGTGAGAGGTTGCAGAAATATGTGGACAGTTTTACATCTAACATCAATGCATAATCAGTCTAGGTTTCCCACCCTCTGATCCAGCTGGATGTGGCCATGCAACTGAGTTACAGCCTGTGAAATATTTCATGGATTCTTTTCCATGTTTTTTTCTTTCCAATTCACTACATCATGATGCCTAAGGTAGCATGAAAATTGTAAGTGAACAACCAGTGGGGACCTACCACTCACTACCAACAGGCAAAAACTCTGGAGGTAGAGTTCAGTGGAAAGGGAAAGGAATCTTTTATTCAAAGGTTGTAGAGTTTAAAATAATGGCAGGTTTAATCTTCAAAACCTATTTCCCCTAAGACATCCAAAGAAAATCAACTTGCCACCTTCAGTCAGCTCAGTCCAAAGCTGCATCTCACCCAAAAGTACCATCCTTTAAGAAACCAGCTAAGCTGGTTTCCAGTCACTGTCTGGCTTCAGGTATCTTTCAGATGTGCATCATCTGGGCATCTACTCACGGTGTGCTGCCCTCTTCATGTAGCCACTGCCATCTGGTGCAGTGCTCAGGGAGGGCATGCTGGGAATGTTTCTGGACCACGAGTTTTCCAGGACCTACCTGCCTGGGAACTTGAGCCCACAGCAGCAGGAAAAGAGGAGAGGACAAAGAAAGCAGCTCTCTGCTTTATAAGGTCTGGCCCAACAGATATTTTTGAGAGTAAGAAGTTTGTTCTTAAATGGAAATTTCTACATTTTTACTAAAGGCATAATGTCTATGGTAACTGTGAAGTGTCTTAATAAAGCTATTGCACATATGCAGAACATCTGCAAATTTATAATATAAGCTATATAGTATTTGTAGAAAGATTCCTTGAGTCTAGAGTTCAGTTATGTATGGTTCAATTTCATCTTCAGCAGGATCGACAGGATATGAAAGACCCTTTATATTATACATAATAGTGTGTCAATTTAGAGATTCAGAAATAACAATTTCAGGAAATAAAGGGTCCTTGAATAAAATAGAAAATGCTTGGTAATCAAAATTAATTTATTTCTAAACCTTTTAGCAATCTTGAGAAGAAATTGGATTAACAAAAAGAAGACTCACCCCAAACAATAATATTATCAGTAGCACTGAGTCTTGGGAATGAAACTTTACATCCTTTAGTATTTTTCTAATTGTATCTTCTTCCATTACAATTTATCCCTCCTATATCCCCTCCACCCCTCAATCACCACACTGTCATCCATGTCCAAGAGTCCCTTGTCCTTTTTGCTCAGTCCCTCCATCCCCTTACCCTACTCCCAAAGCTGTCAGCCTGCTCTCTATCTATGAGTCTGGCTCTATTTTGCTTGTTAGTTCATTTTGTTCATTAGATTCCTCATATGAGTAAAATCATATGGTGTTTGCCTTTCTCTGACTGACTTATTTCACTTGGCATAATGTTCTCCTGGTCCATCTAAACTGTTGCAAAGTATAATATTTTCTTTGTTTCATGGCTGTGTAGTATTCCATTGTGTAAATGTTCCGTAGTTGTTTTATCCACTCATCTACTGATGGACACTTGGGCTGCTTCCATATCTTGGCAATTGTAAATAAAAAAATCCTCTAATATTTTTATGCATAATGCTGGTATGACAAAATAATATAGATTACCATCAACAAGTGTATCTATTTTTTCTTGTTAAAGTAATGCATGACAGTGTTAAAATGTAGATATTACAGGAGTTACAATAAAAAATAAATAACTCACTCCATGACTTCAACTTCTTTCATTATTAAATGATAACTACTCTTCACAAGTTCTTTAATTCTTCAATAATTTTTATTAGTCTTCTTTTCACCTTATTCTGTATCTGGGATTTCCATGTAATAATACAGCTTAGAGATATTTCTATTTAAAAATATATATAAGTTGTATTTTATGACTCTCTGATTATAGGCAGTTTTTGTTGATTTCTCCATGAATTATAAGAAAATTAGCAAACTTACGCACTTATGTCATCTCTCTTTCAACATCTTTTCCTAAATATTATCACTTATTATTTTTATTATCAAGATTTAAGGAATTTGCATTCTACTTTATACACAGAATTTTGAGAATTGTTTGTAGCTTTATATTTAAATCCTTTCATGCACATTGTCATTCTTTTACCACTGTTTTTCTAAAACCAAGGTATTGTTATTATTTTGTTATATCTAGAGTTGGATGAATTTAAATCTCAGGTTTTATTAATCTACATTTGAAATTGACAATAACTTCAGAGGAATAAAATTATACTGTCATGGCTTCTACCTCAAACTGTTGTAGACCTGGCAAACAAAACAGCATTCACTAATAAATCCTATGCGAAAAATTTAAAATCAGATTGATTTTTGTTTTATTTTTATTAATGAGTGTTTGGCTTTTTGAATGTGGAGGTCATAGAATTTTTCTTTGCCTTTGAAGTAAAAATAAAAAACAACCATAAGAAAATATATCATGTTGTTGATCACTCTAAATTAAAGTTTCTTGGCACTTGGTTTATTCTTCCAATCTCAATATGCAGATTGTAGGAAATGCTGTGCTTCATCTTTATCATTTCAATTACTTTTACATTTTTATGTACCAACCCCAATGATGCTCTCACAACAATGAGCACCTGCATCTCTCTGTTAGAAGGCTGTTCTTAGGTTACCAGATTCATTTTCTCTGCTCTTGAAAAACCAGAAGTCCTGAGAATTTATATCCCCATTTGGCCTGGGAGCAACTGTTAAAAAATGACTACGGCATGCAGGGTATACATACTACAATTCCCTTGCCTCTGACTGGGATAACTCTCAGGTATGAGCTATTCTGTCTCCAGAGCTGGCCTGGGATTATGTTCATATTCCCATGTTCTGGTATTTTACTAGGAATCATACCACTGTTTGGCTTCCTTCCATTTTTGTTCCCATTTTTTACCTCCCTATGGTTTTGTCTTGGAAAAATCATAAACCTATTTCTGCATTCTTCAACTCAATATCTGCTTCTAGTGTATTACTTTATTCCAGTAATGATTTCTCCTTTTATATCAGAATGTTTTTAGTTCATTTATCAATTTCTAGTTTTAAAGAATATTAATGATGCTTATGGCTTTTCTATTTCCTTTTTAATTATCTTTCATCATTTCTTTAATCACATTCCATGCTATTTTCTTTTCCATTTTATTTCATATAATTTCTTTAAACCTGTAATACATGTATTTGACTTTAACTTTCATTGCCTATTTTATATTTTATTGTTTCTAGTGTAAATTTTATTTCTAAAATACCTTTATTATTATATTTATGTATTTCCAAATCTGTCAATTCACTTTTTCTTCTCCTTATTGTTCTTATCTTTTATTTGTTCTATTTCTATTTCTTCCTCCACTTTTTAAAACTCATTCTCTTTTTTTTATTCCAATTGCTCACACTCTCTCTTCCTTAACACTTCGAGTGTATCTCTCTTTATTTCTTTAAAAATGGGAAAGATTTTTAAATATCTACTCTTTTTTGAATTAATTCTTCCTTGTCTACATATTGTGCTTGAACTTTATGTTTATATATTATTTTACTCCTTTTTAAACATCAATTTTAACATGTTTGCTTAACACATAAAGTTTCAAGGTTAACAGAGTTAAATCACTTAATTACAAAACAATAATATGTTAAGTTGTTTTTGTATGTTAGCTCACTTAATTCCCATCACAAATATAATTTTATTGTTAGCCTCAAATATAATTTTATTGTTAGCCTCAATTTATATAGTAGGAAACTAAATGTTAGTTAATAAGATTATATATACTGATGAGATAATTGATGAGAGTTTTCCAAACATATGAAAAGAGCTAGATCCCGCAATCTAAGAAGCAAACAGAACACTTAGTTGCCTCAATCCAAACAAGCCTTCTCCAAAGCATATTGTATTAAAATTGTCAAAAGTTAATGACAAAGAAATAATGATCAAGGAAACCAAGGGGAAAAAAGTAACCTGTAAGTAAAAGCCAATTAGGTTAACCTCAGATCTCAGCAGAAAATCTAAAAGCCAGAAGAAAGTGGAAGCACATATTCAAGCTACTTAAAAAAATAAATTATCAGCCAAGAATAATATATCCAACAAAGTTAACTTTTCTATATGAAGGAGAATTAAAGGTTTTTCCAGACATACAGAAGCTGATGGAATTTATCACCAGAACACATCCATTGCACATAACATTCAAGGGGGATATTCTACCTGAAACAAAGAATGGAAGGTCACAAAGCTATGAGTAAGATCACCAACAAACTTACAGTATAAACAAAGATAATTTGTGACAACAAAAACATAAAAAGGGAGGGGCTAAAGGTCTGAACTGGCCAAGAAGTACGGAAATCAGATGCATTCCAAAGAAAAAGGACTGCTGTATACATGAAACAATCTTTTTCATAAACCGAATCATAACCACAGACAAAAAAACCCCGATAAACATAGCTTAAAAAAAGAAAACAGAAGTAAGAAGTAAGGAATTACCACTAAACAAAAACAACAGAAAGAAACACAAAAGAAAAGAACCAATGGATGCACAGAGCTACCAGGAAACAAATGACAAAACACCTGTGGAAAATCTTCATACATCAGTAATTACCCTAAATGTCAGGGGCTTAATTCACCAATAGAGAGGCACAGAGAAACAGAATGGATCAAAAAACAAAACCCAACAACATGCTGCCTTTAGGAGACACACCTATACTGCAAAGGCAGATTTAGACTCAAAGCGAACAGGTGCAAAATGTTTTTTCCAACAAATAATACCAACAAAAAAGCAAGCGTAGCCATACTTATGTATGACAAAATAGATTTCAATATAACCAAAGGAGCAAAAGACAAAAAGTGGACATTTTATAATAATAAAGGGGACACTATATGAAGAAGATATAAGACTTCATAATATATGCTCACATCATCAGAACACATTAAAATACATAAGCAAATACTAACAGAAATTAAAGGAGAAAATGACAAAAAGCACAATCATATTTGGGGACCTTAATACTCCATTGAAAGCTCTAGATAGATCACCAAACAGAAAATCAATAAAGAAATACAGGCATTAAGTGAAACATTAGACCAAATGAACATAATTGACATTTAGAACTTTTCATCCCTGAATATCAGATTACACATTTTTCGCACTGCACATGAAACATCCTCAAGGATAGACCATATGTTGGGTCACAAAATTACCTTCAACAAATTCAAGAAGATTTAAATTATACAAATCATATCCTCCTACTATATTCTTTGAAATTAGAAATCAACTGCAAAAAAAGTAAGAAACCCACAAATATGTGGAGATTAAATAATATACATACTACTTAAAAATGACTAAGTCAAAAAAGAAATAAAAGGTGAGATCAAAAGATATGCAGAGACAAATCAGAATGACAGTGAGATATATCAAAACTTCTGGGATGCAGCAAAACAGTAATAAAAGGGAAGTTTATATAATTACAGGCCTATGTTAAGAAATAAGAGAAATCCCAAGTAAACAGCCTAACTTTATATGTTAGGCTTTACAAGAACTAAACTTTACAAGTACTAGAAAAAGAAGAACAAAAGTAATCCAAAGTCAGCAGAAGAAAGGAAATAATAAAAATTAGAGCAGAACTGAATGAGATAACAAAAAGACAATACAAAGTTAATATAACAGAGTTGGTTCTTTGAAAAGATTAATAAAATTAATAAATCCCTAGCTAGACTCCCTACAGAAAAAAAGACAAAAGAATTTTATAAACGAAATCAGAAATGAAAGAGAACTTACCAAAGACATTACAGATGTAAAAATGATCATACTAGAGTGCTATAAAAGACTATACACCACCAAATATAATAACCTAAGAGAAATTGATAAGTTCCTAGAAAGATATAACTTTCTAGACTGAGTCATGAAAAATTAGAAAGTCTAAATAGACTGAAAATTGAAACAACTATCAAAACCCTTCCAACCAATAAAAATCCAGGACCAGATACTTCACTAGTGAATTCTACCAAACATTCAAAGATGATTTGATACTAATTTTTCTCAAACTCTTCCAAAAATGTGAGGAAGAAGAAATACTTCCTAACATACTTTATGAGGCCAACATAACCCTGAAACCAAAACCTAGCAAAGATATCACACACATGCACACACAAACACACACACAAATAGACCAATATCTCTGATGAATACAGATACAAATATTCTAAACAAAATACTAGCAATTCAAATAAAACAATATGTTTTAAAAACAATATATCACAATCATGTGTGGTTCATTCCAGGGGAAAAAGGATGGTTCAGGATAAGTAAATTGATCAGTGTAATACACAGAATTAAGAAGATGTTGGGAACTGTTCTGCCTGGTTTTGGGACTTGTAACCACCCCCCATGGCTAAGGCTCAGTGAGCAACCTTCAGACCGTGAGCCACTAAGGAGACAAAGCTTATCTTCCTGGCAAGAGCACTGCTTCTGCCTCATTCATCTCTGGCACCCACAGCTTGGTCGGTTAGTCAATAACAGATAAGATCCCTCAGAGGGGGGGCAACCTAAGCCAGACATGATCACTTGGGAGGCCCTCAATGAAGGACTTGGGGGGCTGCAGCAATGAGGCAGTGATGGACCCTCACTCCCCGGCTATTCTGACATAGTCTGAGTCCCCATCTCCATCTGGGAGAAACACTTTCTGGCTCTAATCCATTTAAGCCTGAAAATATGATGTGGAGGGTGGTGCAGCCCCTCTGCCAGCTAGAGTGGGTTCCAGGGTGATCAGGCATAAGAAAGAATTAATAAAGTCCTGTGAAGCCTGCTTTGCTAAGAGTGTTTTCATTCATAGGATAAGGGTCTGAGCAGGAAGTGACTATGTCTCCCAAAGTTTTTGCAACCCCTTTACCTGACAGACACTGACTCAGATTAGGCACTCAGATTTCTTTGAAATGTTATCTATTGTTTGATCTTTGCCGCTTGACATTGACTGATGAACTTTATCTGTGTTCCTGTGTGTTATGAACCTAATAAAAGCCATTGAGGAAAGGGCTCTTGGTTCTTCCCCTTTGAGAGATTGACCACCTCTCTTCCCCAAGCAGATCATGTCTTGGTAGTTTTATTTTCATCTGTACTGGATGAGGGGACTTGCCCGCAATGTTCCCCTGCAAAAAAACAATGAATAAAAATCACATAACCTTATCACGGATACAGAAAAATTATTTGGTAAGCTGCAACATCTATTAACACTTAATAAAATGGGTGTAGAACAAAAGTCCCTCAACATAAGAAAGGCCATATCTGATGAAACCTCAGCCAATATGATATCCAATGATGATAAACCAAATGCTTTTTCACTATAATCGGGAACACAAGGATGCATACTCTCACCACTCTTCTATAACACAGATCTGGAAGTCCTAGCCAAGGCATCCAAGTAAAATAAAAGGCATCCAAATTGGGAGTGAAGAAGTAAAAGTGTCACTTTTTGTAGATGATATGATTCCACCTATAGAAAACCCTAAAAACTTCACACAAAAAAAAACCTATTAGAAACAATAAACAAATACAGTAAAGTTGTAAGATACAAAACTGCAACTAAAAGAATAAAATACCTAGAAATAAACTTAACAAAGAATGTGAAGGACTTATATACCGAAACTACAAAGCAATATTAAAAATGATTGAAAAAGACAAAATGAAATGGAAAGATATCCCATGTTCAATGGGTTGGAAAAATCAACATAGGTAAAGCAGCCATATTACCCAAAGCGACATAAAGATTTAATACAATTCCCATCTAAATCTCAATGTCATTTTTAAAGAAGTAGAACAAAAAAAAATAGTCATATTTGTATGGAGCCACAAGAGATACCTAATACCAAAGCAATCCAGAGGAAAACAAAATAAAACAAAACAAAGCCAGAAGTATCATACTACCTAATTTCAAATTATACTACAGAGTTATAATAATCAAAACAGCATGGTATTGTTAGAAAAACAGACACACAGACCAATGGAACAGAAATGCAAGCCCAGAAATAAAACCACATATATATGGGCAAAAAAATTAACATAGGAGGAAAAACACACAATGTGAAAAAGAAATCCTCTTCAATATATGGTGCTGGGAATTTAGGAAAGCCACCTGCAATAGAATTAAACTACATTACAGTTTTTCCCATGGAAAAATTATTTCAAAATGTTTGAAGGCCTAATTGTAAGGTTTGAATTAATAAATTACATAGAAGAAAACATAGGTACTAAACTTATGGACCTTGCTCATGGAAAATGTTTTATGAATTTGACTACACAGACAAGGGAAGTAAAGGCAAAAATAAATGAATGAGACTATATCAAACTAAAAATGTCTACAGAATAAAAGAAACTGACAACAACAAAAAAAGCAGCCAAATGAGAGGGAGATGACATTTGCAAACAGCTCTGACAAGGGATTAACATACAAAATATATAAAGAACTCACACAACTCAACACCAAACAAACAATCCAATTAAGAAATTGGCAGAGGACCTCAACAGACACTTCTCGCAAGAAATCATACAAATAACCAACAGATATATGAAAAAATGTTTAAATTCACTAGCTTTTAGGGAAATAAAAATCTAAGCTGCAATGAGATATTACCTCATACCTGTTAGAATAGCTATTGAGACAAGTAATAAAAAGCGTTGGGAACATTGTGGAGAAAAAGGAACCTCAGTCACTGCTGGTGTGAATATAAACTGAAAAAGCCACTACTGAGAAACAGTATGGAGTTTCACAAAAAATTATGAATAGAGTTACTATATAACTCAAGAGGTTTATCAACCTAAAAAATTCAAAAACACTTATTTGCAAAGATATATGCATCCCTGTATTCATTGCTGCACTGTGAACAAAACATGGTTGAAACATTATTTGCAAATCAATGCAATACACTACATAAACAAAATGAAAAAAACAAAACACATACTCAGATCAATCAATGGATGCAAAAAAAGCATTTGACCAAATCCAGCACCCTTTTATGATAAAAAATTCTCAGCAATGTGTGAAGAGAAAGAATATACCTCAAAGTAATAAAGGCCATAAATGAAAAATCCACAGCCAACATCATGCTCAGTCAGCAAAACAACAGTGTTTTCCTTAAGATGGGGAATAGGACGGATATGTTATGTCCACTTTCACCCCTCTTATTCAACACAATACTGATGTCCTAACCACAGCAACCAGACAAAAGGAAGAAATAAAAGGCATCCAAATTGGAAAGGGGCCAGTAAAACTGTTATTATTTGAAGGTGATATAATGCTATAAATGGAAAACCCTGAACATCCCAACAACAAATACTAGAATGAATAAATTAATTCAGTAAAGTAGCAGATTACAAAATTATTGTTCACAAATCAGTTGCATTTGTATACTCCAATAATGTACTATAAGAAAAGGAGACTAAGAATGCAACCCCATTCACAATTGCTTCATAAAGAATAAAATGGCTTGGTACACATTTAACTAAGGATGGAAAAGACCTATACTCAAGAAATTTGAGACACAGATGAAAGAAATTGAAGATACAAACAAGTGGAAGCACATACCATTTTCATGGATAGGAAGAATTAACATCATTAAAATGTCCATGCTACCAAAGCAAGTGATAGATTCAACTCAATTCTTAACAAGATACCAATAGAGTATTTCACAGAACTAGAATAAATATTCCAAAAATTTATATTGAAGAAAAAAACAACCACCCAAATAGAAATAGTGATCCTGAGAAAAAAGAACAAATTCTGATGAATCACTCTACCTAATAACAAACTATACTACAAAGCCATAGTAATCAAAACAGCATGATACTGACATAAAACATGTATAGATTAATGGAACAGAATACAGAGCCTAGAAAAAAACTCATACTTTTATAGTTAATTAATATTTGATAAAAAGCAAAAATATACAACAGGGTGAAGATATTCTATTCATGAAATGGCATTGGAAAAATTGAACAGACACACAAAAAATGAAAATATACCACCTTTTTACACCATTCACAAAAATAAATTAAAAATGGCATAAGGATGTAAATGTTAGACCATAAAACTCCTAGAAAAAAACATAGGTCATGAAATCTCAGACATTTTTCACAAAAAATATTTTTTTCTTATGTATCTCCTTCGACAAGGGAAACAAAAGAAAAATAAACAAATAGGATTATATCTAACTAAAATGTTTTTTACACAGCAAAAGAAACCACCAACAAAATGAAAAGACTACTCACTAAATGGAAGAACATGCTCACTGATACATCTAACAAGGGGTTATATTTAATATTTATAAAGAATTTATAAAATTCAACACAATAAAAAAACACCCAACTAAGAAATGGGCAGTCCTGGTTTGTGTGGTTCAGTGGATTGCGTGCTGGCCTGTAAACCAAAGGGTTGCCGGTTTGATTCCCAGTCAGGGCACAGGCCTGGGTCGCGGACCAGATCCTCAGTAGGGGGTGTGCAAGAGGCAACAACACACTGATATTTCTCTCTCCTCTCTTTCTCCCTTCCCTCCCCTCTCTCTAAAAATAAATAAAATCTTTGAAAAAAAGAAATGTGCAAAGGATCTGAATAAATACTTCTTCAAAAAGAGCATACAGATGATCAACAGGCATATGACAATATGCTGAAGGTCACTAATCATTAGAGAAATGCACATTAAAACTACAATAAGATATGAGCTCATACCTGTTAGAATAGCTACCATTAATAAATCAATAAACAACAAGTGTTGGTGAGGATGTAGAGAAAAGGGAACCTTCATACACTGTTGATGGGAATGCAGATTGATGTAACCACTGTGGAAAGCAGTACACAATTACTTCGAAAAATTAAAAATGGAGCTGCCTTATGACCCAGCAGTCCCACTTCTGGGAGTATATCTGAAGAAACTCAAAACACTAATTTGAAAGAATATATGCACCCCTATGTTCATTGCAGCATTTTTTTTTACAATATCCAAGATTTGGAAACAGCTCAACTGCCCATCCATAGATGGGTGGGTAAAACAGCTATGGTATGTTTACACAATGGAATACTACTTGTCCATAAAAAGGAAGAAAATTTTACCCTTTGTGACCCCATGGATGGACCTGGAGAACATTATGCTAAGTGAAATAATCCAGTCGGAAAAACACAATACCATATGATTTCCACACAATACCATGGAATCTAATGAACTAAATGAACTAACAAGCAAAAATAGAGTCAGACTCAAAGATAAAGCACAAGCAGACAGCTATTGGTGGTTTGGTTGAGGTTGGAGAGATTGAGTGAAATGAGCAAAAAAGAAAAAATTTAAAAAACTCATGGACATGGACAGCAGTGTGATTATTGCTAGAGAAGCAGGCAGCAAGTGGAGGAGTGTGTAGGGGGGGTAAATGGTGGTGCTGAACACACAGTACAGTGTATAGATGATGTGTTATAGAATTGTGCACTTGAAACCTGTGTAATTTTTTTAACCAGTGTTGCCCCAATAAATTCAATAAAAAGGAAAAAATGAAATAAGACAGCTCTGTATCATGCTTAAATCATACTTATTGATCATACCATGCTGTAGTAATTTATTGATTTAATAATCTAAATTGAATACTTATTAATCTTCCTTTTCTGTCATTTATTAATATGGCCTTAATAATCTCCACCTCAGTCATAGTGATATGGGTTGCCATTGTTTTAGAATAAAATGATGTCTTAAAACTTTATTGTTCTCCTGATTCGTGTCTACATTCATCTTTTTTCTGATAGCATGATGTTTTACACCTAGTTTTCTCATTTTATTGTCTAAACTCTTCCTCGTGTATTACCTCATGTTGAAAACCCCAATTATGTGTGTATAGTAAATCTCCAAACTATTTGCAGTAAGTTCCTATGAGTTGTCTATGCCATAAATTACATTTTACCATATGGAATTATACTGTGATTATATTTTACCTGAAACTTTGTTCTGGCTATTGAACATTTGTTAACATTTGCTTATAGATTGTTTAGATCAGGCATTGTTTCTTTGTTTAATACCTCTATAACTGTAGTAGAAAATAGTATAATTGGACTTTGGAAGTTCTTTCAGGAAGGCTACACACAACCACTTATTTTGCTTGTCTCCCTGAGGTAGTGTATTAACTCACCATCCGGTAATTTTTTTTAGCAATTTTGATGTAGATTGGAAAGTTGTTAAACAGACTTTTTGTTTTGTTACTCAAGCTTCAAAGCACACTAAAAATTATCAGTATTGCCTATGCTTGTTTAAACCAAGCTATATATACATTAACAGTAGACTCTAATAAATATAAAAATTACCCAACCAGTTTGGCCATTTGTCTACTCTTTATCCACATGGTTTGATATTTAATTTTGGAATTCGTAAGTTATGTTTTCTAAAATTAAGACTTTGGAAGAAGACTTCTAAGAGTTAGTGTTTTTCATTATTTTGTTTATATTAAGTAAATACTATGTTGACATTTTAAAATTCTTTCAGTAAATATGGGTTTATCCTTTTTGTTTTTACATTTTTCAACTTTCTTAGTGAAGTAGGATTTCTCGTTTATTTGTTTGTTAGTGTGTTTGATGGGCAACATCCATGGGCTATGGGAGAACAGTGATAAAATTAACCAGTAAAGTTTTTTCTAGGCATACAACAACAGGTCCATTAAAATCTCAGCTCATATATTTGAAGATTTACTGTACAGGTTGTATTTTTCAATTCATGTGAAAAATAAAGATCTCTTTTTTTACTGAATATCATAACAGTCAGGGACAATTTCCTTGCTAATTCTGTGGTTTTGACTTCTTAAACCAGTCATTGTTTAGGAAAAAAAGGAATAATAACATTCAGACCTATGAGAACTGACACCCAAAAGACTCCTGTGGTCATCAGGAGGGGATGTAGTATCCCAACAGCAAATAGTCACACTTACATGATGCTATAGCCAAACTAATGGAGGGAAGAAAGGGGCTAGTTTGTGGTAAACAACATGTAAGTGAGTTGCTGGTCCAAACAGAATGGGGTGAGGGACGTTTCTCTCCCATATTCAACTCAGCTTAATATTGTGGGTAGTGAGATCTGAGTGATGTATGACACCAGTGATAAACATTCAGGAGAAAATAAAACTTTCTCCTGAAAGTATGAGCAAAAACCCTAAGGACTTAGAACAATGAATTTACCTAATCTTTAAATACAATGATCACCTGGTTAATTAAGGCTTAGAAAGTAATTAATAATTTCTTTTCCAAGATGATAACATTATCACCATCAAAAATGCAATCTATTTTCTCTTAAAAGTATGTAAAAGGTTTGCAGAATTATTTCTGACACATTCAACATTTCTGGCAGCATTTTTTAAAAATTATCTGAGTGTTGACTCAGCTCTATTTTGACTGCCTAGTCATTTCAACGTATGAAAGTTGAAGTATGTTACCAGAAGAGAAAGGAATCATTGAGTACCTTGGAAGGAAATAAAATTTGAAGCATTGTCTTCTTGGATGTTATATTAACAGTTCTTCCAGTGGGTACATTTGTTTTGAACTTAAGAAATTAAGATCAGCTAAAGCTACTTGTTTCTGCAACAGTAATTGTGAGGCCTCAGTATTCTTACAGCTGTAAAACTCAGTGAATGTTAAAAGATTGTACAGAATCTTTTTTGAGTTCACCAAAAGAAATTGCAAGAGACCCTTTACCATTGTAATAGTAGTGATTGACATGGATTTATCATTGACTGAAGCTTCCTACATGTATATAATCATATATGTTAACTACTCACAAAACATTACTAGAAGTCTAGTATTAGCACTCTGACAAGAAGATTGGAATTACATTGATCATTTTTCTCCTATTAGCAAGTAATTACTCATTTCTTATCTTCTTGATTCATATTGCAAAATTGCCTCTGTATATCATTACATTAATCTGCAGTGAAATATGATAATCTTCAAAATTAGAGAGCCATGCTGAGGACATGATGTATTCACAGATTTCTGCACACTAGCAGAAAGCAAGCCCCCTAAACATTTTATCTCTAAGATTGTTTAGCCTCACCTTATTTTTCAGAAAGACATTGATCTGTAAAGATCACTTGGACATTTTCTTAAATTATACATGATTATTTCTCTTGCATTTTCTTATAGAACCAAGTGCATTGCTTAGCTAGAGATAGAGCATTTTGAATATTTGTAACCTAGTCTTCCTTTGTTTTTTATGTAATGTAATTTCATTTAAATTCTTATTTATTTGCTTAGGCTAATGTGGAAAGATTAATTTCTCCATATTCATTAAAAAATTGAATTATTATTCAAAGATAGGGGAAACATATGTCCTTGAAACAATTATTGCTCAGAGGATCTAAAATACTGTAACAGCAGTTATGTCTCTGATATTCCAAGATTTAGATTTGGTGAGCATATATAAAAGCACATGAAACCACTATAATAACATACAGGCACATGCTAGAAAAAAATCACACTTATACTGAAGGCCAGGAAGAATTTAAACTTGTAACATTTTTGAATTGAGAGTATTTTTAGAGATAGGTACTAAATTTGAACATGTATATATGTGATCATCAATGGCAATTTTTTCCAAGTAGCAATGTTGTCGTTTTCTATTTTATTCATTTGTCTGGCAACGATTTTCCCCTAGCTTTTTATAGTTTCTAAAAATACACTTTGAGATTCTCAAAATACATGAAAGCGAATTCCCAGCCAGTTCCTTACTTGAACAAATTTGCATTAGTGGTATGGTTCTAAAAATAATATTTATGCTTAATGTATCCTGCTTTGAGATTTGTATAAGAGATTTTATAGCTTTGTGAGTTGTTAGCATACATGATTATATAAATTTGAAAAGCTGAAGCCAATATTAAATAAATGTCAATGTGGCTGTGAGTAAAAATGCAATCGTTTACGTCAGCTTCCAAGTCTAAACATTGTATAAATATAGAAAAAAACTTAAGAACTGCTCCTGATAAAGAGATTAGATTTGGGAGCTGTAGATTCTGCAGAGGATGAAATAAAAAACCAAATAAACTTTCCCTGGTTTTGAAGCTTTGGCAATCGCAGAATGTCAACTTGTAAACATGGAGACAACTAAACCCTGATGAAATTTAAAAAATAATTCTAGTTTCATATATTTACCAAAGAATAAAGTGCATCACATATTCTTTAGATGCCACATATTTCCATGTGTAACCTTATCCTGGCCATTTTTATTTCCCCATTTTTATTCATTTATTTTCTTGGTTTAGCTTTTCCTCTTCATTTTTAAATCTTAACAATAAGAAAAAAGTAGAACTTGTCATCTTTAAAAAATTGGGCAACATAATTATTACTAAACTTAAAAATTAATTTGTTCATTATATTCTCCTTGCCAAAAAAAGAAAAATTTCTTTTTTCATTGATGATGTTTCATGTTACTTTTACTTGTTTATTTTGTGGCAGGGTTTCTCAAGCTTGTCACTGTTGTCACTGAAGCCAAATAGTTATTTACTGTGGCAGGCAGTCTTTCACTGTAGCATGTTCAGCAATACACCTGGCCTTTACTCAATAGATACCAGTGCCACAAAATTGTGGCAATCAAATAATGTCTCCAGATTCGGATACAAGATGGTGATGAAGTAGGTAAAAACTCTATTCAGCTCCTTGCAGGACCAAACCAAAATTACAGCTAAATTATAGAGCAATCAACCTGAATAATCAACAAAAGACTAGCTGAGCAGAAGTCTTATAACCAAGGATTTACAGAAGAAACCACACTGAGTATTTTAGGAAGGGCAGAGATGTGAATAGGGCGAGTCCCACACCTATGGCAGTTGAGAATCCAGAGGAATAGCTCAGCTGCAAAGGTCCTCCAGAGGAGCAAAGGGTCTCTACCTTACACCAGGCTCCCCAACCTGGAGCATCAGAGCCTGGAAGAGGAGCCCACATAACATCTGGCTATGAAAATCAGCAGAGATTCTGTCAGCAGGGAAGAGACAGAATTTTGCTGGATACGCAGGTGCTCTCTTAAAGGGCCAGCTTTCAAAATCTTGTTCAGAGCCACTCCAAAAGCTATCATGGAAGAAATACAGCTCAGAGTTGACTAGAGTTAATACAAGAGCAAGAGACTGGCTTGTGTGGCATCTGGGAGAAGGCTGAAAGGACAGCCACAAAGTTCCCTATGCTGAGTCCCTCTCCCACATTGCTCTTCTCCATTCTGCATTGTTCTGGACCCACCTTCCCAATTCTCCGGGACCCTGCAACTCTAAGCTCACACCTGCCAGAACTGGCTGGCTACAGCCAGTCTGGGCCTGCATGCACAGTTTCTTAGGGGCTCTCAAGCAGGTCTGGGCAGACCGACTCAGAGGATGGCAGAGATACAAAGGAAAGGATTGAGTGGTATGACTCTAGGGCAAGGGCTAATTTTTCTTCTTGTGTCAATTGGCACCACCATTCTTATGCAGAGCCTACCTTCCACAAGACCAAATCTTTGTTTATTTTAGCCAGATAAACTGCTGGCTTCATCCTGATGGCTCCCTGAGATCCTCATCTACTACAAAAGTCTGTGGGCCCAGACGAGTAGCAGCTGGCTGGCCTTGATATACACTGCGACTTTTGCTGAGTGTCTTTAGACCCAGTATTGGGTCAAGTTTGAATCTGTATCCCCTACTTACTCCAACTGGTACCTCGCTGAAAATCTACCTCAGAGGCTCTTTCAGAGATGAAGCTTAACAAGCCTCACAGGCAAATCCCAGGCTGCCTTGAGCCCTTTGCCAACCTTCTCCTGGGCTCAGAACTGGTGGAAGTTAGCCTTGGTACACAGGTTGGCTCATCCCACATGCACCCAGCCCTTGTGGCTTCTGCAGCTCCAAAACTGGTAGTACAAGACTGATCACAAACAGCATCTGATATTGACCTTCACTGGAGTCTCTCCCAAGAAACCCAAAACAAACATACCAGATGGCACACTTCAGCCCATATAAGAACATAATCCAATTAGCTCTATTAGTTGCACACCCTAAAAGAGATCTCATCAGGCACCAGACCCTGCCAGACAAATTCCACTTTTTGAGGTCAGCCCCAGCACAGTGGCTCATACACTATGGCAGAGGTCAATCCTCATAGTCAGCCAACATGAGGGTAAACCCTACCCACAATGAGGCCAACAGCAATCAAGACCCAATTACAACAGGAAGAATCACATAACTCACATAAGAGGCATTCCTGGAGCACCTTCCTCAGGTGATCAGAGAGATTATGCCACTGAGCCCCACAGTACAATTACTACATAAAGTCACCATTCTAAGATGAAGACATATTAGAGTTCTATCTAATACACAAACACAAATTCAGACAAGCAGCCAAAATGCGGAAACAAAGATATATGCCCCAAATGGAAACACAGGAGAAACCTCCAGAAAAAGAACTAATAAAATGGAAGCAACCAAGCTACCAGAAACAGAATTCAAAACAACGGTTATAAAGATGCTCTATGAACTACAGAAAGATAGATAAATTCAGTAAGAACTGAAACCAAGAAATAGTAAGCATAATAAAATGACATAGGAACCATAAAAAAGAACCAGTCGGAAATAAACAATACAATATCTAAAGTAAAAAATACACTAAAATACACAACAGCATATTGGATGAAATAAGGACTGAATGATCAATTTTAAGAAATGGTATCAGAAAAAAAATTGAAGCAATGAAAATAAAAAAAATTAAAAATGAGGGTATTTGAAAAGACTTCTGAAACAAGTATAACAACATCAGAATCATAGAAGTACCAGAAGGAGGAGAGAGAGAAAGAAACGGATTGAAACACTATTAAAAAAATAATGACTGAAAACTCCCCTGACCTTGTGAAGGAAAAAGACACACAAGTCCAGAAAGTGCAGAGAAGTCCAAACAAGATGAACACAAAGAGGCAATTAGCTATCTACAAGGGAGCTTCCATAAAACTGTAGGCTGATTTCTTAACAGAAACATTTCAGGACAGAAGAGATTGGCATGAACTATTCAAAGTAATAAAAGGCAAAAACCTACAACTGGATGACCTGAAAATGTTATTATGTAAAATTGAAAGAGAAATACAGAACTTCCTGGTCAACAAAAGCTAAAGGGGTGCATTCCACCCAAACCAGTATAATAAGAAATGTTAAAGGAATTTCATTAAGAAGAAGAAAATAGAAACATAATTATAAATAATAAAATGATAATAAATGCATCCCTATCAATAAGCACTTTAAATGTAAATAACTTAAATGTTCCAAAGAAAAGATGTAGGGTATATGAATGAATAAGAAAACAGGACCCATATAAATGATCTTTACAAGAAATCCACCTCAGAATACAAGACACATAGAGAGTGAAAGTAAAGAGATGAAACAAGATATTTCATGCATATGGAAATTTTTAAACAGCTGGGGTCATAATACTTCTATCAGATGAAATAGACCTTAAAACAAAGACTATAATAAACCAAGAAGATACTACATAATGATTAAGGGAGCAATCCAGCAATAGGAAATAGCCCTTGTAAAAATTTATGTATCCAACATAGGAGCATCTAAATATATAAATAAAATATTTTAATGTTTTATTGTGTATGCTATTACAGTTGTCCCAATTTTTCCATTGCCTCCCTGAACCCAGCCCACCCCACTTCCATTGTCAATCTCTACACCATTGTCTATGTCCATGAGTCCTTCATATATGTTCTTTGATCAATCCCTTACCTTCTTTCAAAAAGTCCCCATCTCCATTCTCCCCTCTTACAGTTGAAGTCTAGTCCATGATTCTGTGCTTCTGGTTTGACTTTGCTTATTAGTTTATTTTGTTCATTAGAGTCTTCTTATAAGTGAGATCATGATGGACATAAAGGGAGTGATTGGCAATAATACAACTGTTGTAGGGGATTTTAAAATCACATTAACATCAATGGATATATGTTCCAGATGAAAAGTTGACAAGCAAATAGTGGCTTTAAATGACACACTGGTCAAATAGATTTAGTTGATATTTTTAGATAACTTTACCCCAAAGAAGCAGAATATACATTCTTTTCCAGTGCACATTGAACACTTTCCAGAGTAAGCATGTTAGGTCACAAAACAAGTTTTGATAAATTTAAGAAGAATGAAATCATATCAAACATATTCTCTAACCATAATGGTATAAAACTAGAAATCTATTATAAGGAAAAACTGAAAATGCACAAACATTTGGAGGCTAAATATCCTGTTATAAAACAATAAATGAGCTAACAATAAAACTATGGAAGAAATCAAAAGATAACCTTGAAAGAAGTAAAAATGAACACACAGCAACACAAAATCTGTGGGACACAGCTATAGCAGTCCTAGGAAGAAATTCATAGCAAAAGATGCCTACTGCAAAAAAAAAAATAATAATAATAAAAAATAAATCAAACAAACAATTTCACTGTACTGCACACACACACACACACACACACACAATAGCAACAACAATCAAAGTTCACAGTGACTAGAAAAATTAATAATAAAGGTAAAGAAAAGAATAAACAAATGGAACTATCTTCAAACTAAAAAGCTTCTGCATGGCTAAAGAAAACATCAACAAAATGGAAATGGAACTAACCATATGGGAAAACACATTTTGCAATGATACCTCCCACAAGTGTTTATCTCCAAAATATAAAAAAAACTCACATGACTCCTCACCAGGAAGATAACCAATCCAATTAAAAAACAGGCAAAGGACCTAAACAGACATTTCTCCAAGGAATACATACAGAGAGCCCATAGACACTTAAAAAAAATGCCCAACATCCCTAGCCATTAGAGGGATGCAAATTAAAACCACAATGAGATACCACTTCAAACTAGGTAGGATGGCCATCATTAATAAATCAACAAACAATAAGTGCTGGGGAAGTTGTAGAGAAAAGGGAACCCTAGTACACTGTTGGTGGGAAAGCAGACTGGTTCAGCCACTGTGGAAACCAGTGCAAAGTTTCCTCAAGAATCTACAGGTGGAATGGCCTTTCAATCCAGCAACCTTACCAATGGGACTATACCCTAAGAATCCTGAATCACCAATCCAAAAGAACTTATGCACCCCAATGTTCATAGCAGCGTTATTTACAATAGCCAAGTGCTGGAAGCAGCCTAAGTGCCCATCAGTAAATAAGTGGATCAAAATACTGTGATACATTTATACAATAGAATACTACATACTGGAAATAAAGAACTCCTACCCTTAAGGACAGCACAGATGGACTGGAAAGCATTATCCTAAATGAAATAAGCCAGGTGGCAAAAGACAAATGTCTTATGATCTCACCTATAAGTGAAACCTAATCAACAAAACAAACAAATGAGCAATATAGAACCAGAGACTTGGAAATAAAGAACAAACTGACAATGACGACAGGTGATGGGGGGGAGCAAATAATGGGGGAAAGAAAGGGAAGGGACAAGCTAAGGAACACAAATAGAGAACTCATGGGCACAAACACTGGGGAGGATTGACCATGGGAGTGGGGGGAAGGGGTAGGTGTGAGTAATGGGGGAAAGGGTGGGACAACTATAACTAAACAACAAAAAAATAAAAAAAGATAAAAGAAAAAATAAATAGGATAAATAAAAAAATAATACAAAAGACTAATGAAACCAAGAGCTGGTTGATAAACTAGTTGATGAAACTGTAACTAGACTCATCAATAAAAAGAGAGGGAGGGAGAGAGAGAGAGATTGAGAAAAAAAGAAAATCAAAAGGTAAAGGGGAGAAATAGCTGATACCACAAAAATACAAAGATGTATAAGAAAATGTTATAAACATCTATATGCCAACAAATGGGAAAATCTAGAAAAAAATAGAAAACTACAGTCTTCCAACACAGAATCAAGAAAAAAAAAATCTGAGCAGACTGATTACAACTAATGAAATCTAACCAGTAATTTAAAAATGTTAACAAAAGCCCTAGAATGAATGGCTTCACAGGTAAATTTTACCAAATATTCAAAAATAACTAAAAGCCATCCTTCTTAAACTATTCCAAAAATTCAAGAGAAAATAAAGCTCTGAAGATCATTTTACAAGGCCAGATTTCTCCTAATTCCAAAGCCATATAAAGACGCTATGAAGAAAAAATATATAGGTCAATATGCCTGATAAACATAGATGCAAATATCCTCAACAAAATGTTAGCAAACCAAATTCAGCAATGGGGGAAAGAAGGGGAAGGGTCTAGTCAAGGAACAGGTATAAAGGACCCATGTCAATGGATAACAGGGTGGGGACTGACTGGGGAACAGGGGGTTGGGTGGGGCAAGGGAGAGAAATGGGGGAAATTGGAACAACTGTAATTGAACAACGATAAAAAATACCACTTAACCAAATGATTTATGAAACAGTAAAAGAGATGATGAACTAGAAATGAATGAAATATTCAGGAAGTCTACTATCTGATATGTGAAATACTAAAATATGTGTTAGAAAATTTTTTAAAAGATCATACACCATAATAAATTGTTTTTTTTCCAGAAATGCAAGATTAGTACAATATCCTCAAATAAATCAATGTAAAACATCACATAAATAAAATGAAAGAAAAATCATATGATTTTATCAATAGAGACAGAAAAAACATTTGATTAAATTCATCATCCATTTATGTTAAAAACTCTATAAGCTGGGAATAGAAGGAAAGTATCTCAACATAATAAAGACAATATATGACACACCCACACCTAACACTATACTCAATGAAGAAAAACTAAAAGCATTTTCCTTAAGATCAAAAACAAGACAAGGATGTCCACTATTGGCAATCTTATTAAACTTAGGACTGAAATTCATATTTATAGCAATCAGACAAAAAGAAGAAATAAAAGGCATCCAAATTGGAAAGGAAGAAGTAAAACTGTCATTACTTGCAGATGACATGATACTGTATATGGAGAATCTTAAATGTTTTACCCAAAAATACTAGAACTGATAAATAAATTCAGTAAAGTTGCAGGATAAAAAATAATTATTCAGAAATAAATTGCATTTTGTACCAATAATAAAAAGGAAACTAAGAAAACAACTTCATATATAATTTTATCAAGAAAAAATGAAATACCTAGTAATAAAATTAACCAAGGAGGTAAAAGTTGTATATTCAGAAAATTATAAAACATTAAAGAAAGAAACTGAAATACAAATAAATAGAAGCATATAAGATCCTCAGGGGTAGGAATAACTAACAATGTTAAAATATCCATACTACCAAAAACAATGTATAGATTCAACACAATTCCTATCAAAATACCAAATGTGTTTTTCACAACTAGAACAAATATTTCAGAGATTTATATGGAACTACAAAATACCCCCAAAAGTCATAGCAATCTTGAGAAAGAAATACAAAGTTGGTGGTATCACACTACCTGATATCAAAGTATTCTACAAATCTACAGTAATCAAAACAACATGGTACTTCATGGAAACAGACACATACATTAATGGGACCAAATAGAGAGCTCCCACATAAACCCATGCCTATATGGTCAATTAATATTTGGCAAAACAGATAAGAACATGCAATGGGTTAAAGATCATCCATTTGATAAGTAACATTGGACAAATGGAGAGATAAATACAAAAAACAAAACTAAACTACTTCTTACAACATATATGAGAATAACTTCAAAATAGATTAAAGGCTATGTAAAGCTTGAAGCCATAACGCCTAGAAGAAAACATAGGTATGAGAATCTCAGACATTTGTTTTAGTATCAAGAATTTTTTCATATATATACATATATATGAAATATATATATACAGAGAGAATATATATATATATTATATATATATATATTATATATATATATAGAGAGAGAGAGAGACAGAGAGACAGAGAGACAGAGACAGAGACAGAGAGATCTCCTTGAGCAAGGGAAACAAAAGAAAAAAATAAATAGGATATATCAAACTGAAAAGTTTTTGCATAGAAGGAAAATCATCAATAAAACAAAAAGAAAATCTGCTCAATGAGAGGATATTTGTCAATGATACATTTGATAAAATGTTAATATCCAAAATGTAGAAAGAACTCATACAACTCAATACCAAATAATCAAACAACCATTTAAAAAATGGCCAGAGGACCTTAATATACATTTCCAAACCAGAGATGCAGATGGCCAAAAGACACGGAAAGGTGCTCAACATCACTAATCATCAGAGAAATTCAACTTAAAACCACAATGAAATATTACCTTACAACGGTCAGAATGTCTATCATCAATAAATCAACAAACTATAAGTGTTGGCCAAGATGTGGACAAAAGAGAACCCTCGTGCACTGTTGGCGGTAAGGCAGGTTAGTGCATCCACTATGGAGACACTATGGATAATCCTCAAAAAATTGAAAATGAAACTGCCTTACCACCTAGTGTTTTACATCTGGGTAAATACTTGAAGAAACCCAAAACATAATTTGAAATAATATATGCACCTATCCCTGTCCTTTGCAGCATCATCTACAATAGCCAAGCTAGAAGCAACCCTAGTGCCCATTAATAGATGAGTGGAGGAAAAAAAAACAATGGCACATATATAAGGCAGAATACTAGTCACAAAAAATATTGAAATCTTACCTTTTGTAACAACATGAATGAACTTAGAGGGTATTATGTTAAGTGCAATAAGTCAGTCAGAAAAAGATAAACACTATATGATTTTACTTACATGTGGAATCTAAAAACAAACAAATAAAACCAAATAAATAAAACAGAAATAGACACATCCATACAGAGAACAGTCTGATGGCTGCCAGAATGGAGGAGGATTGAGGAGCTGGGTGAAAAATTAAAGGGATTAAGAAGTACAAATTGGTAGTTACAAAATAACCATGGGGATGTAAAGAACCAAAGAGGGAATGTGATCAATAATATCATAATAACTATGTATGGTGCCAGGCGAATACTAGCAATATTAGGGGGAACAATTTGTAAAGTACATGTTCATCTCTACCTGCTATGCTGTATACCTAAAACTAATACAGAATAATATTGATGAAAGTTTTAGTTGAAAAATAAAATTTGAAAGGAAAAAAGTGTCTTTAGCCATTGCCAATGTCACTCGGGGGACATTGAAAACCACTGACCTACAGGATAATTTGGGAAGCTAGGGACTTACAATATTATAGAAAAATACAAAGGGAATGCAAACACAGTATTTTATATTCCAATAGAAGACATAATCCTATAATTAATAAAGTCATACAGCAATTGTGAAATATATACAATGTCCATGTGTTCAAATCAAATAATGGCACAGGTAACTTGCTAAGCAGAGAACTACTTACTGGGACAATGAAATACTTAAAATTCATTTTTTTTTAGCATAGTAAATATGTTAGGCATTTTTTTCTTTCTGTCACAGAGAAAAGTGGTGGGCACTTTATCTTTATGATTTTTTGGTTAACTTACGTTTGCTAATATTCACCTTTGTTACATAATATTCTTCTAATTTTCATAATATGCATACAGTGTAGTTTGGTGCCTTAGTAGGTCATTGATACAGTAACATCAAGAAATTGACTCACTTTTGAATCTCAAACCCAATTATTAGATTTGAGGTATTATGTAAAATGGTTTAACTGTATGCTAATATATTGTTACAAATATTAAAAAGTATAAAAAATCTACATTCTTACGTTGACAATTACAGAAAATTGGTTGACTTTATCTGTTGAAAGACATTAATTAATAAAACCATGCTTCTATAAAGAGTCCTCTTTGCTCTAAGAACTTCGGTTTTAATTATAGATTACATTCTCTTAGTAATAACTATCGACTACTCACTATTTTCTACACAGAATGTCTTTTCTTGTTGCCTGAGCTATTAAAGCTCCAGTCTACAAAACCTGAAGGTAAGGTTAATACTGAATGTAATGTTAAAGCTGAATTATTGCCTAGATGCTTCACCTTAACAATTACCACTAGAAAGAGTGACATTAAATCAAACCACATGGATGGGTTTAATGTCAAGTTGTCTGTGTATGGAATTATTCAGATTTCAATATTTCTTTGTTGGTTCCACTTGAGCAATGCAAAATAAAAATTAAATAACAATAATTTTATCTGCATTTCAGACTATCAAAAGCTTTAAAACAATATTTAGAGAAACTTTTAAGTTAAAAATTCTATCCTTGGATAAAATGTGTCTTTTAGATGATGCTCTGGTCTGTGTCTCCGTTATTTTGTTACTCATCCTCCTCTGCTTTCTCACACGTCACCCTGCGACCAGGACTACCATCGTGTAGTTCTCCCAGTGTCAAAAATGTGCAGTTGCGAGCAGCAACTGGGCTTGTACTCGTTTCCCCTGCCTCCAGGGTCTCATTGTCTGTACTAGATTCAAGGTTCAACATTAGTGCGCCCCCAGTCCTGGTGGGTGATTTCACAGATCACCTCACCTCATCCCACCACTCTCAATTTGAAAATGAGGAAACTGAGGCTTAGAGTGCTTTGATTCACCTTTGCGTGAGCACAAAGCCATTTTCTTTAAGCCTTACAGTTTGATTTGCCGGTATGAGAAATTCATCTCTGCTAATTAAGATCGTGAAAAGACCACTATTTCCCTTCTGATAGGCATATTTTTAGAAGAATCTTTTTAAAAATATGTGGCTTAAATTTCTTTTAGCCAGAGAGAGAAAAATTGGTGCTAATCTCAGGTCAGGTGAGAAGTACTTTATGGTGATGGAATGCAAAAAGGATACTTAAAGTCATAAATCACTAATTTCTGTGTTTTGATAAAAAAATTATATGGCATAATGCTAATGGCAATTTCAATCATAAAGATGGTTGCAATTTTTTAAACTAAGTTCACACAATTACAATTAGAACGACATGTTAATTTTTAAAAAAACAATTGTAATTTTTGAATCATTAATAGGGCAAATGGGCTACAAACTTTAACTGAGGCATAGTTAATAATCTAGCATCCATTTTGTTCTTAATCTGTTTTCTTTAGAACTCAGCCATTGGAGTTACATTATAAAGTATGAATCAGTATGAGAAATGTAATTTTAAAGCATAAATGAAGTCAAGTCTGCCTAGAGGGGACTTGTCTAGATTCATTATTCAGATATTTTTTAAAAAGCATTTTATAGAAAATGCAAAAAAAAAAAACCAAAAAAACAAAAAGCAAAACAAAGCCCTGAATGTGTTGTCTTTCTCTTAGAAATGAATAAAATATTGAATAAATAATGGTAGTAAAAATGTTCATTTTATACATTGTTAATTTAAATGAATTAATACAGTTATTTTGGAGAACTTATATGGAATATTTCTTACTAGAGTTATAAAATTTATGAAATGATAGTACAAGGTATGGAATTAAAAACCCTGTTCAATAAAAACTTCTGCTCCTCTTTAGAAAATGAAAGCCTGAAGCATGTCAATAATGAGTGAAAAATCTACTATCCACGAGCATAATAGCTCTCATGTCAATTATGACTATTTGGTGTAAAACAATTTAAAGACATCTAAATAGACTTTTGAATTTTTTTTGTCTATATATGTTAGTGATTTTAAGCACCAGTTACTGAAATGGACACCATAACATTCTTTAAGAATGGTAGATATTATAAACTGATATAAGAAATAAAACTTTTTTAAAAGTTTATTGGAAAAAACAGTTTTATATTTATTTATTATTTATTATTGTTCAATTACAGTCGTCCCCATCCCCCCCATTACTCTCCTCTGCCCTACCTACCCTCCACCTACCACTTTCAATCCTTACCCTTGTTGACTTTGTCCATGGGTCCTTTATATATGTTCCTTAACTTGACCCTTCCCCTTCTTTTCCCATTATCCCCCTCCTCATCCCCTCTGGTCACTGTCAGTTTGTTCTTTATTTCCAAGTCTCTGGTTCTATTTTGTTCATTTGTTTGTTTTGATGATTAGGTTCTACTTATAGGTGAGATCATACGGTATTTGTCTTTCACTACCTGGCTTAGTTCACTTAGCATAATGCTCTCCAGTTCTACCCACGCTGTTGTGAAGAGTAGGAGCTCATTGTTTCTTTCTGCTGCATAGTATTCCATTGTATAAATGTACCACAGCTTTTTGATCCACTTATTTACCGATGGGCACTTAGGCTGCTTCCAGCACTTGGTATTGCAAATTGTGCTGCTATGAACATTGGGATGCATAGGTTCTTTTGGATTGGTGTTTCAGGGTTCTTAGAGCATAACCCTGGCACTGACATTTCTGGGTCAGTTCTGGGTGAACAACCACAAGTCATAATCTTACAGAGGCCATATGGAGAAGGGTGAAATGGAAATACCAAATTTCACTTTCCAGAAATAGTACATAGGTAATCCTAAAACAGTAATGAAAGTACAAATCCAATAAATTCCACTATGGGGAGGGTTTTAAACATTATGTATAAAAATTTATCAAACACTTCAGACTCTTGAACAATAACATGACTTTTCAAGCACTTGCCAAACTATTGACAGTTTTTCTCAAACTGCATATAGTTTTGTTTTCTCAAAACCAACTGGGTGCTAGAAAACTCTATTTCCTCAAAAGTACATTCAGAGAAATGGAGACCCAGGCATAGAGAAAGATAATCATATGGACCCTTAACCTAGAGTTAGAAACCTTCTGTGTGTGCGTGTGTGTGTGTGTGTGTGTATGTGTGTTAATAAGCAGATGTACCAGGCATTTTCAGAATTATTGAAAAAGAAAAGCTTATATTTCAATGTTCTAGAATGCATGAATAAGTTATAGGTAGACAAACAGTTAAGTGAAGCTATATATAAAATCATTAATTGAACTGATAATATGATATTGAAACAGAATAATTTGCAATTGATATTAAAATTTCTGCTATGTTTTTTTTCCTACAATTTCCTGCCTTCCTAGAAACAGGCAATCACTGACCTATTTACGGTCATTAATAGAGTAGTTTGCATTTGCTGGAATTTGATATAAATGCAATTGAATTATATGTATCCTTTTTAAGAATCATTTTGATGTATGATAGAGTCAGGATATAAATATTGTAGACATAAGTCTGCGAATTATGTCAATATAGATTGAAAAAAAATCTGATTGAGAACAAGACAAAGATATGGAGATGTTATCCGAATAAAAAATTCCACTACTCTTTAGAAAGGAGTAATATCAGAACAACATTGTATATTGTGTTCACCTTGTTTATAAATATTTACATGTATTTTCATTATATATTGAAATATAGATTAGATCCCCTTATCTGTGATTTCACTTTTCACAGTTTCAATTACATATGGTTTCAGTTACTCTCAAGTGCTGTCAGAATTATTAATGGAAAATTCCAGAAATAAACCATTCATACATTTTAAATTGCATGTCATTCTGAGTAGTGTGATGAAGTCTCACAACATGCTGCACCATCCTGCCCTGTACGTGAATCAGCCCTATGTCCAGCCTCTCTATGCTGTGTACTCCCTGCCCATTAGCCACGTAATAGTGGTCTCCGTTATCACAGTGACTGTGGCAGTATCACAGTCCTGTGTTTAAGCAACCCTTATTTTACTTAGTAATGACCCCGAAGTGCAAGAGTAATGATGCTCACGATTTGGATATGACAAAGAGAAGCTCTAATGTGTTTCCT